>JAOTNS010003740.1:0-54475 GCA_028476615.1 Culter alburnus | reverse complement strand
CCTTTCACGCTGCTTTGCAGCTTTAATTATTAATTCTTCGTCTTCTCCCAAAGGTACATCGCTGTGGAAGGGCTAAACGTGCTCGAAAACCCATGAAACTTTGCACACAGCGTCAGATTGTGAAAATTTTGGGGGCTGTTATGGGGTTCGGAAAGTGGGCGGGGCAAAATGGCTCGATAAGCGCATCTAACGACGCCTCCCGCGCGCTACATACACTAGGGTTTGAAATTCGGTACACCCATTTATCAGCCAAGTATCCTACAAAAAAATTTCTCCTTGGAGCGAAAGCCTAAAAAACCTAACAGGCAGTCAGTATATTATTTGAATTACTGCATACCGTTTTTCATGTATTCCAGACGTTTACGTTATCACGAACTCCTCCCGACGAATTATATCATCAATGCTCAGTTTTGTCACATCTAATTCTAAGGCCAGGTGTGACTATTAAAATGACGCCGAAGATCTAGAGTTGTTCACTGAAGGGGCGTGCCGGGCAGCCTGACAAGTTTCATGTTTTCGTCATGATAAACAGGAATTGTTTGTAACTGCAGACAACATGCGGATCTGCCCCATGACTCGTCACATGCTTTTATTTTAGAAGTCCCCTAACCGAAGACCCTCTTCATAACCAATATGCGTGAACTGTCATAGCGCCACCTGTCCGGCAACAGGGAAATGCTACACTGTTTAACAACTGTGAGTACTCCTCCTAGACGATGTAATCAGATCAAGTGTCATTTTTGGTTAGTCAATCTAAAGGCCTTTGCTTGACTTAAATTGTCGCGAAGATCTAGCGTTTTTCAACTGAAGGCGGTCCCACTGTCCGGACGGCAAAGTCGAGTGTTTCGCCATGAAAGAGGAAGCGTGTTGTAACTCAGGCTTACGAATGTCTGATCGCTCCCAAACTTTCACATAGTGATAACAGTTCCTGGCCTGGGTCCTGCCTAAAGACATCTATAGACAAGAGTTTCAGTTAGCTATATCGCCACCTGTTGGCAGCAGGAAGTGGTTCGCACATTTACTGATTTTTGCCATAATTCGCATCGATAGTATACATCGCTTACAATGCATTGTTAGCCTACTAGTGCGCTGTCTCCTAAGCCACGGGTGGCGTTGACCCGGGTGCGAGGGGCCCTTTCCATTCCACCGCTGCGTGCCGCTTAAATTAAGGCCCGAGCACGCGATGGGTGTGAGGACCCTATTGGAATGGCCTCCGATTTATTATTCTTAGTATTATATTAGTATATTATTCTCCCAGTAAATCGCATTTTTAGGAGGCCGAAAGGTGCTCGAAAACATCACGAAACTTTGCACACCACAGCATCAGAAGTGGTGAAATTACGCTTTATGGGTTTTTCGGAATGGGCGTGGCAAAAGGCTCCCAAAGATAGCGCCATCTAACATACAGCCCCTCTCGCTCCATTTCACTAGGCTTTGAAATTCGTAGCACACATTTATAAAGCCAAACCTACAAAAAGTCTCTTTGGAGCGAAATATTCCGAAACCGAACAGAAGTCGGATATTTTTGAATTAATTCAACCTTTTTGCATTTTCCAGATCTTGTACTTTAACGAACTCCTCCTAGGCTTTTACAGACAATGTCATATTTGGTCAGTCCTAATCTAAAGCGTTGTGACGTTAATGCGAGAATCTGAGTTTTTCACTGAAGGGCGGGTCCGTGGCCCCTTGACAAGTGTTGATTTTTCGCCATGAAACAGGAAGGTGTTGTAACTCGGACAAACATGTCCGAGTCTGCCCCAAACTTCACAGCTTTATTAGAGTCCTTACCTGAAGACATCTTCATGACAAATACAGTTACAGTTATAGCGCCACCTGCAGGCAACAGGAAATGACATGTTTTGCCCTGTGATTAACTCCGCATAGAGATTTAACCAGATCAACATCAAATGTTATCAGTCTAATCTTAATACCTTAGCAATGATAAATATCAAAGAATCTTGAGTTTTCGCTGAAGGGTGTGTCCGTGGCGGCCTGACAAAGTCTGATTTTCGCCATAAAGAGCAGCTGCTGTAACTCAGGCCGATACAATGTCTGATCTGCTCCCAAACTTCACATGTGTGATAAGAGTCCTGGCCTAAAGACACTTATGACAATATTCGTTAGTCATAGTGCCACCTGCTGGCAACAGGAAATGGCATGCTTCATGATGTAATTCCACTACCAGATTCACATTCATTATGCCACAGAAGTACCAAACTGCCTACAGACAACTTAAATCATGCAACACTTGGCTGAGTGCTAATTATGCGACGCCCCCGAAAAAGAAACAGGAAGTTGTTGTAACTCAGCATACAATGTCCGATCTGCCCAAACTTCACATGTTCGATAAAAAGTCCTGGCCTGAAGACATCAACATGGCAAAATTCAGTTACGGTCAATGCGCCACCTGTTGACAGCAGGAAGTGTGGCATTTCGAAATACTTTGGCATAATTCTCCTGTATTTACTCGCTTACATGCTGTCGCCCACTGTTCACTGTTTTCCTATGGCCAACGGGTGGCGGTGAGCCCGGGTGTGGGGCACTTTCATCGCTGCTTGCAGCTTTATTATTATTCTTCTTCTTCTCCAAAAGTAATCATCGCATTTTAGAGGCTAAACGTGCTCGAAAAACTCATGAAACTTTGCACACGCGTCAGAAGTGGTGAAAATTTTGGGCTGTTTATGGGTTTCAGAATTGGGGCGTGGCAAAGGCTCGATAGCGCCATCTAACGTACAGCCCCTCTCTACATAACACTAGGGGTTTGAAATTCGGTACACCATTTATCAGCCCAGTACCTACAAAAAATTCTCTTGGAGCGAATCCGAAACCAAACAGGAAGTCAGATATTTGAATTAATTCACCGTTTTTTGCATTTTCCAGACGTTGTACTTTTAACGAACTCCTCCTAGAGATTTAATCGATCAATGTCATTTTTGTCAGTCTAATCCTAAAGGCCTTGTGACATTAAATGCGAAGATCTAGAGTTTTCACTGAAGGGCGTTCCGTGGCAGCCTGACAAAGTTTGATGTTTTCGCCATGAAACGGAAGTTGTTGTAACTCAGACAAACAATGTCAGATCTGCCCCAAACTTCACATGCTTTTATTAGAGTCCTGACCTGAAGACATCTTCATAACAATATTCAGTACAGTCTAGCGCCACCTGCAGGCAACAGGAATGACATGTTTTAACACTGTGATAACTCCTCATGGAGATTAACCAGATCACATCATTGTTTCAGTCTAATCTTAAGACCTTAGCAATGATAAATATCAAGATCTTGAGTTTTCGGTGAGGGCGTGTCCGTTGGCGCCTGACAAAGTCTGATGTTTCGCGCATGAAAGAGGAAACTGTTTAACTCAGGCATACTATGTCGATCTGCTCCAAACTTCACATGTGTGATAAGAATCCTAGCCTAAAAACGTCTATATGATAATATTCAGTTAGTCATAGCGCCACCTGCTGGCAACAGGAAGTGCATGCTTTATACTGTAATTCACTACCAGATTCACAATTCAGCATGCCATGAAGTACCAGACATGCTAGAAACACGTTTTAAATCAGGCACACTTTGGCTGAGTGCTAATGTATGCGATTAACGCCACGAAAGAGAAACAGGAGTTTGTGTAAACTCAGGCATACATGTCCGCTCTGCTTCAATTCACGTGTTCAATGATAGTCTGGCCTTGAAGACATCAACATGGCAAAATTCAGTTCGGTAAAAGCGCCACCTGTTTGCCGCAGGAAGTGTGGCATTTCGAAATGACTTTTGGCATAATTCTCCTGTAGTTCACTCACTTAAATGCATGACGCCCACTGTTCACTGTTTTCCTGAGGCCAACGGTTGGCGGTGAGCCCGGGTGCGAGGGCCCTCTCAACGCTGCTTGCAGCTTTTAATTATTATTTCTTATATTTTCTCTCCAAGTAAATCGCATTTTAGAGGGTCTAAACGTGCTCGAAAACTCATGAAACTTTGCAACACGCGTCAGAAGTGGTGAAAATTTACGTCTGTTATGGGTTTCAGATTGGGCGTGGCAAATGGCTCGATAGCGCCATCTAACGTCCAGCCCCGCTCACTACATTTCACTAGGGTTTTGAAATTCGGTACACAACATTTATAAGCCCATACCTACAAAAAAAGTCTCTTGAGGCAATCCGAACTGACAGGAAGTCAGATATTTTGAATTAATTGACCGTTTTTTGCATTTTCCAGAACGTTGTACTTTAACCAACTCCTCCTAGACTTTATCAGATCAATGTCATATTTGGTCAGTCTAACTAAAGGCCTTCGTGACGTTAAATTGCGAAGATCTAGAGTTTTCACTGAAGGGCGTGTCCGTGGCGCCCTGACAAAGTTTGATGTTTTCGCCATGAAACAGGAAGTTGTTGTAACTCCGACAACAATGTCGATCTGCCCCAAACTTCACATGTTTTATTAGAGTCCTGGCTGAGACATCTCATAACAATATTCGGTACGTCATAGCGCCACCTGTAGCAACAGAAAGACATGTTTACACTGTGATAACTCCTCCTAAGATTTAATCAGATCAATGTCTTTTTGGTCAGTCTAATCTAAAGCCTTTGTGACGTTAATGCGAAGATCTAGAGTTTTCGCGCAGGGCGTGTCCGTGGCGGCATGACAAGTCTGTTGTTTCGCCATAAAGGAAGCCGTTGTAACTCAGGCATACAATGTCGATCTGCCCCAACTTCAATGTGTGATCATAGTCCGGGCCTGAACATATCTAGATGCCAATATCAGTTAGTCATAGCGCCACCTGCTGGCAACAGGAAATGGCATGCCTTAAACTGTAATTCCCGCCCAGAAACCATTTCAATATACCACAAAGTACCAACATACTAGAAACACGTTAAATCATGCAACACTTGGCTAAGTGCTAATGTATGGATTAACGCCATGAAACAGGAAGTTGTTGTAACTCAGACAACAATGTCCGATCTGCCCCAACTCACATGTTTATTTAGAGTCCTTCCTGAGGACATCTTCATAACAATATTCAGTTCAATCATAGCTCCACCTGCAGTCAACAGGAAATGTCAGTTTTACATGTGATGAACTCCCTCATATAGATTTAACCAGATCACATCATGTTGTCAGTCTAATCTTAAGACCTTAGCGATGATAAATGTCACAGATCTTGAGTTTTCGTTAAAGGGCGTGTCCGTGTCAGACTGACAAAGTCTGCTGTTCGCATGAAAGCGGAAGTTTGTAACCAGGGCATACTATGTCTGTTCTGCCCCAAACTTCACATGAGTGATAAAGTCCTGGGACCTAAAGACATCTATAGACAATATTCTGTTAGCTATAGGCCACTGTTGGCCGCAGGAAGTGTGGCACTTTTACACTGATTTGCCAAAATTCTCCGTATTACTCGCTTACATGCATGTCGCCCACTGTTCGCTGTTTTCCTGAGGCCAACGGGTGGCGGTGAGCCCGGGTTGCGAGGGCCCTTTTATCGCTGCTTGCAGCTTTAATTAGGGCCAAAGCCCCGTAAGGGGCTGAAGGCCCTATTGTTTTCTTTAGGATTATTATTAGGGCCAAAGCCCTGTAAGGGGCTGAAGGCCCTTTTGTTTTCTTTAGGATTATTATTATTATTATTATTTTTTTTCCGACTATTCGGGCATTTTTGGGGCCCTTACCATGCTCGAAAACTCTTGAAAATTTGCACACACATTGGAATCCGCGGCCATAAGGGCCGGGCAGAAGCTGGTACCCGGGCGTGGCAGGGGGGCTCGACAGCGCCCCCTTGAATGGGGTCCGAAACATGGTCTATATATCAAACACGCTTGACATACAAGTATAAAACTCAGTACACATATAGACCTCATCGGGCCAAACAACTTTCGTACTCTAAGTTAAACGCCACCTCAACAGGAAGTCAGATATTACGGGTTGTTTGAAAAACGCATGCTCTGGAATTTGATATACTCCTCCTAGGAGATTATTCCGAATCACCACCAAACTTGGTCAGCATGAAGTCAAGACATTGATGATGAAAAATTGCCACCAGATTTTTGATATCTCGAACGGTTTGGCCGTGGCGAAGCAACGAATTTATGGCGGAAAAGGGAAACACGAAATGTGTTATAACGTCTACATACATTAATTGAAGTTATGAAACTTCAGCGGTGTGTTCGTTATAGGAGTCTGATCACATGGATGTGACTATTGTGATCAAAGTTATAGCGCCACCAACTGGCAGCAGGAAGTGTGTCACTTTCAAAATGCTTTGAGATCACCCTCTTATTTTCACCCGATTTGCTTCAAACTTCATCACAATAATGTCAAAACATGGCAGATGTAGACCTGTGACAGGAATCTGATATTTTAAAAATTGTTGCCCTGGCAACACGTCAAACTTTAATAATTCTTGAGTGTTTTGAGGCTCTTAACATGCTTCAAATTGCATGAAACTCGATACACACATCATATTGTCAACCAGTAGACATGGACAAAGCCATAGAAATGGGCGTGGTGGAGGGGCTCAGTAGCGCCACCTTTTGACAAAAGTGGGGGGGTTAGTTTTTCCTACAGTCACCAAACTCGGTACACATATGTTCACATCAAGCCGGACAATTTTCTAATTTACATTCATTAGCTCCAACCAAAGGAAGTCAGCTATTTTGGTTTGAATGTTATTTTTTGAAAAAAAAGGCTTTGAATTTTACTAATACACTCCAACAAGGTTTATTTACACAAACTTTTTTAACTTGGTGCTAATACATTGAAGTTGTTTAATTGCAAACGGATTTGGATATCTCAAATGGTTCGGCCGTGGCGAGGCAACGAATTTATAGCATGAAAAGGAAACAAAGTGTTATAACTTCTGCATACATTAATTGTTTTGATTAATCTTCAGCTGTGTGTCGTTGTACAGGCTGATCACAAAGATGTGACTATTGTGAGTCAAAGTTATAGCGCCACCAACTGGCAGCAAAATGTGTTACTTCAGCATGCTTTGAGATCACCATCTTATTTTACCCTATTTGCTTCAAACTTCATTTAAATAATGTCAAAACATGGCAGATGTAGACCTTTGAAAAGAATCGTGATATCTCAAACACAGTTGCCTTGGCACGCATCAAACTTTAATATTCATTTTGAATGCTTTTGAGACTCTTAGCATGCTTCAAATTGTTTGAAACTCCACACCAACAGGATTGTTAGCCAGTAGACATGGACAAAGCCTTAGAACGGGCAGGGAGGAGGGGCTCTATAGCGCACCTTATAGGCAGTAAATGTGGTGTGATTTTGACATAGTCCTTTTAAGCTTAACTGTTTTAAATGCCCATGTCCGCTGTGCACAGTTGCCCTGAAGCCACCGGGCTTTGGGCCCGTCATCGCTGCTCGCAGCTATATTTATTATTATTTTTTTTTTTCCGACTATTCGGACATTTTGGGGCCCTTACCATGCTCGAAAACTCTTGAAAATTTGCACACACATTGGAATCCGCGGCCAACAGGGCCGGCAGAAGCTGGTACCCGGGCGTGGCAGGGGGCTCGACACGCCCCCCTTGAATGGGGTCCGAAAACATGGTCTATATATCAAACACACTTGCACATACAAGTATAAAACTCGGTACACATATAGACCTCATCGGGCCAAACAACTTCGTACTCTAAGTTAACGCCACCTAAACAGGAAGTCAGTTATTATGGGTTGTTTGAAAAACGCATGCTCTGGAATTTGATATACTCCTCCTAGGAGATATTCCGATCACCAAACTTGGTCAGCATGAAGTCAAGACAGTGATGATGAAAATTGCCAGCAGATTTTTGATATCTCGAACGGTTTGGCCGTTGGCGAAGCAACTAATTTATGGCGAGAAAGGGAAACTCGAAATGTGTTATAAGTCTACATACATTAATTGAAGTTTATGAAACTTCAGCGGTGTGTTCGTTATAGGAGTTGATCACATGGATGTGACTATTTGAATCAAAGTTATAGCGCCACCAATGGCAGCAGGAAGTGTGTCACTTTCAAAATGCTTGAGATCACCCTCTTATTTTCACCCGATTTGCTTCAAACTTCATCACAATAATGTCAAAACATGGCAGATGTAGACCTGTGACAGGAATCTTGATATTTTAAAAATTGTTGCCCTGGCAACACGTCAAACTTTAATAATATTCTTGAGTGTTTTTGAGGCTCTTAACATGCTTCAAATTGCATGAAACTCGATACACACATCAATATGTCAACCAGTAGACATGGACAAAGCCATAGAAATGGGCGTGGTGGAGGGGCTCAGTAGCGCCATCTTTGACAAAAGTGGGGGGGTTAGTTTTTCCTACAGTCACCAAACTCGGTACACATATTGTTCACATCAAGCCGGACAATTTTCTAATTTACATTCATTAGCTCCAACCAACAGGAAGTCAGCTATTTTGGTTTGAATGTTAATTTTTTGAAAAAACAGGCTTTGAATTTAATACTACTACTCCAACAGGGTTTATACAATTTACACCAAACTTTTTTTTACTTGGTGCTAATACATTGAACTTGTTTAATTGCAACGGATTTTGGATATCTCAATGGTTTGGCCGTGGCGAGGCAACGAATTATAGCAAGAATAGGGAAACAAAGTGTTATAACTTCTGCATACAATTGATTTTGATGAATCTTCGGCTGTGTCTTCGTTCTACAAGGCTGATCACATAGATGTGACTATTGTGAGTCAAATTTATAGCGCCACCAACTGGCAGCAGGAAATTGTTACTTTCAGCATGCTTTGAGATCACCATCGTATGTTTACCCTATTTGCTTCAAACTTAATTTAATAATGTCAAAATGTCAGATGTAGACCTTTGAAAAGAATTGTGATATCTCAAACACAGTTGCCTTGGCAACGCATCAAACTTTTATATTGGTTTTGAATGCTTTTGAGACTCTTAGCATGCTTCAAATTGTTTGAAACTCCACACACACATCAGGATTGTTAGCCAGTAGACATGGGCAAAGCCTTAGAAATGGGCAGGGAGGAGGGGCTCTATAGCGCTACCTTGTAGTGCAGTAAATGTGGAGTGAATTTGACAGTACTTTTATGCTGAACTGTTTTAAATGCCATTGCCGCCATGCACAGTTGCCCTGAAGCCACAGGGGTGGCGGTGCCACGGGCTTTGGCCCGTCATCGCTGCTCGCAGCTATATTTATTATTATTAGGGCCAAAGCCCTGAAAGGGCTGAAGGCCCTTTTGTTTTCTTTAGGATTATTATTTTTATTTATTTTTTTTCTAAGTTTTTGGGGCCCTTAACATGCTCAAAAACTCTTGAAATTTTGCACACGGGTCAGAAGCCGCGGCCATTACAGCCGGAGAAAAGCCGGTACCCGGGCGTGGCAGAGTGGCTCGACAGCGCCCCCTTGAATTGGGTCAGAAACGTGGTCCTATATCAAACACGCTTGCACATACAAGTATAAAAACTCGGTACACATATAGACTTTATCGGGCCCCAACTTTCGTACTCTAAGTTATACGTCACCTCAACAGGAAGTCAGCTATTATGGGTTGTTTGAAAAACGCATGCTCTGGAATTTGATATACTCCTCCTAGGCAATTAATCCGATCACCACCAAACTCGGTCAGCATGAAGTCAAGACATTGATGATGAAAAATTGCCAGCGGATTTTTGATATCTCGAACGGTTTGGCTGTGGCGAGGCAACAATTTATGGCGAGAAAAGGGAAACAGGAAATGTGTTATAACTTCTGCATACATTGATTGATCTTTATGAAACTTCACGAGTGTGTTGGTTGTAATAGTCAGATCACATGGATGTGACTATTGTGAGTCAAAGTTATACTGCCACAACTGGCAGCAGGAAGCGTGTCACTTTCAAAATGCTTTGAGATCACCATTTTATTTTATCCGATTTGCTTCAAACTTCACCACAATAATGTCAAACATGGCAGATGTAGACCTTTGAAAGAATTGTGATATCTCAAACATAGTTGCCTTGGCAACGTCAAACTTTTATAATATTCTTTGGCGTTTTTGAAGCCGTTAACATGCTTCAAATTGGATGAAACTCGACACACATATCATTATTGTCATACAGTAGATATGGACAAAGCTTAGAACGGGCGGGGAGCAGGGGCTCTGCAGCGCCACCTTTTGACAAAGTGGGGGGTTTAGTTTAACCTACAGTCACCAAACTCGTACACTTATTGTTCTCATTAAACTGGACAACTTTCTCTTTACAGTCATTAGCTCTGACCAACAGGAAGTCGATATTTGGTTTAAATGTGGATTTTTCAAACATTCTTACGCACATACTTAAGCTCTCTTAGACGTAGGGTCTCAGTCCCCCTACCCCCACCCTCTGTGTGTGTGTGTGTGTGTGTGTGTGTGTGTGTGAGTGAGTGAAAGTGAGAGACAGAGAGACAGAGAGAGTTTTTACAGCCTTTTATTGCAGACTCACTGTGCTTAAGAGTTTATTTCCAACCCTTACTCAAACACATCTGAAGCAGCTAAATCAGGCCAGTTCATTTGTAGGCCACTGACAACATATTATTATATTTTAGTTTGATAATTAGGGTTAATTCAAATATAAAAACAAACTGCAAAAGCATGCTTTGGTGCATAAGATTGGGGCACAAACAACAGCTCAGGGAGGTCAAAACATGAAGTGTGAGGATTATTGACTAGCCTTATTCCTGACTAGCCTACTGCGTTTCAAATTACGGGTTCCACTTCCGGTTTGGTGAACTTCCATTCAAAAAAAACTGAAACTTATCGTTTCAAATCATATGGTTGCCCTACAATTAAAGCTTATCTGTCAGCTTGACTGAATCAGCTGTCAATTTCTTTCATGTTTTATTTTCAGACATCATGAGAATGACATAACGCTTGGTATTGTAATATGTTATAACAAAAATATCTATGGCAAGAGCTCTTCAGCAGCTGCTTTCTATCCTCCAGATATTTTATTTTGTCTCTTGCATACTGCTGTAATAGTATGAAAAAGGACAGCATATACTGTACATTTGTGGTCTGTTCTCTCTATATAATTTACAATACATCCCATTAATAATTCACTGGAATGCACAAAAAATCTCCTCAAAGCCTCACGTCTCTTTCCAGGTTTGTTTCACAGGTATCACACAATGCTGAAGTTCATGACCTTTTTTATTAAGGCAATGTATTACATAATGCATATATATATCACTATAGCATATGTTCAACCCATCCGTTATTGCTGTGGAAAAAATCACACCTTTACATGGCTTGTTGAAATTACGTTGTTGATGCTTTCACACTTTTAAATGTCCATTTATTGTTCATTGGTTGAAGGGTGAGTAGAATAATGTCATCTTATTGTACCCAGTTTAAAAGATCATAGTGTCTATCACTGACTGTTTACAGTTTAACGGAAATTACTCCTATAATTCATGCAAAGCGTCGTGGGGCGTTGGAATAAGGTGGATACAACATCAGCAATCACAGACATTCGCATTAAGGCTAAATTAGATTTCTCAGAGCACGGTGGAGTTTGCACAAATAACAGTATGTAATTTGCTCTAGAATTTTTTTAGGGTTTGTCTGAGAAAAACACAGACATGGCAGATTAGGATGATATTTTGCACTCATTGTTTGATTTAAATTAAATTACGATTGTATGTTTAGTAATTGAACCTGGATGAATTCAAATGAAGGTACTATACTTCAGATCAGTAAAAAGATAAGAAAACTGTTAGTCTTTGTTTTTTTTTTAAGTTCTGTGGGATTACAAATTTGTTCTATGTTATATCTAGGTTCCAATGTAATAGTATATGAACTGAAAACTTTATGTATATTGTGGCAAGGCAGGCAGACCAGGTGTCTGAGATACTAACCTTTTGTCTCATGCATTTCCTGACCATGTGGCATGACCAGCTCAAGATACAGCTGTGCTTTTGTCTCTATGATAATGTAAAGGTATAGGTGATACTGCCAGACTGATTGGATTAGCACCTATGCATTTGAATGACACAGTTATGCTGATTAGATCATGGCTGGGAAATGTAGGCAATGATCTGATTCCTGTACTGCATTTGCATCTTTGTTTAGATTGTCCACACCTCTACTCTATGTATCCCTCCCCCTTGAATGTATATGAACTACCAAGTCACTGCCTTAGTTAGATTTTGGATGACCACAGCGACGCACAGCGTGTTTCTCAATAAAGAGTAACTTCTGCTTCAAGAGATCCCAAAGTCTCCTGGTCTATGCTTCTGAGATTTCCAACAGTTTTGGTGCCGTGACCCGGATAGAGCTTCTCACCTCAATCCAGATTGGAACTTCAAGCACAACAAAGATCTGATCCAAAGGAAGATCCAGGCTGAATTTTCCTGTTCACCCAGGGTTGGTGAGTGATACTCTATCCAAAAGAACCATTAAGACCAGTACTAATGTGTTATCCTCTGCGCCGTCAGAGAAGAGTTAACAGACAGCTGTAGGGTTTGGTTAACTAAGTTATCCTCTAAAAATGTTCTTTTAGAGATGAAGTTTATCCTCTGTTCAGGCAGGGAAGATTAGCATCACGTGCTAATATTGGTTTATCCTCTGTGAAGTTAGGGAAGTTTTAATCCTCTGCTTTATAAGGGGAAGGTTGTTTATCCTCTGTTTAGGCAGGGAAGATTGGCATCACGTGCTAATATTGGGTTATCCTCTGTAAAGTTAGGGAAGTTTTATCCTCTGCTTTATAAGGGAAGGTTGTTTATCCTCTGTTTAGGCAGAGAAGATTTAGCATTATGTGCTAAAATTGGTATCCTTTGTTCAGACAGGGAAGAATTAGTGTAAAGTGCTAATAATTTGTGTTGTCCTCTGTTCAACGAAGGTTGACAATAGTTGATCTGTATTAACAAGCGTACCCTCTGCTGATCAGAGAAGTTTTAGTGTTTTGATTGTGTGGTAACCAAGGAACTCACAAAATGTTTAGAAAGAATGCTAGACTGATCCCCACAACTGATAAAGGTGGTCTTGCGACTCCTTTGTGGTCAGATAGTGAATTCAAATCACAGTTAGGAGTGCAAATGAGCCTAATAGTCACTGAGAAAGTTAGACAAGAACTCACTCAGAAATATGAGATCCATCCAGACAAGATTTGGTCTGTAGATGAGTGTAAAAAGGTACTAGGAGCATGTATTCGCAAGAACAATGTGAAAGGCATTATCTGCCATAGAGAATTTGGTTTAGCGCTAGCTACACAACAGTCTCAGCGTAACTCAGAGCTAGAGGAACAGAACAAAGAGCTCCGTGCTAGAGTAACTTCTTTGACTAAGAAATTGAACCGCTACAAAGCTGCAGAAAAAACTGATGGGGATGAAGTTAGTCAGTCTGATAACAATTACCCTGATTACAAGCTTTCTTTGAAAAAGATGTAGCCATCCAATCAGTAACTGATGTGCCCCTAGATTCAGTGAAGGTGTGTGGTGCTAGGAGAAGATCTCAGGGAATTGAGGGAATTGACAGTGTTCCTCCAAATTCTTCTGTTGTCCAAGTACAAACTGTTGCCAAGGCGCTAAGACCTAAAGATGTAGAGAGACTATCCCAGAGCTTACCCTCAGCACGCACAAATTTTCCTGAATTTAGAAGTGCATTGATAAGCAAATGCGTCTCTATGACATGTCGTTGACAGAAGTCACACAGCTGATGTCACAAATTCTAAATGAAACTGAATTCAACAGTTTTGAGTCTGCTGTTACTTCTGAACTACAACATGTCAGTAAAGGCGATTTGAGAGAAGGTGTTTTGAAAATTATAAAGAATATCATGGGACCCAAAATAGACTGGTCCAGAATCACTAACTGTGTGCAAAGGAAAGAAGAACCTGAGTGAATACACTGAAAGGTTTTGTCAGTCAGCTGTGACTTACAGTGGAATAGTTGATGATTCTGAATGTGTGCTAGATGACAAGGGACCCTTAGTCCGCATCTGGTCAGATGGCCTTTTAGTCGAGTACAGAAAAGCCTTGCCATTCCTAGATCTAACTTGGTCTAACAAAACCATCAGAACTAACCTAGACAGCTTAGCTACATGGGAAAGAGATGCTGATATTAAGGCAAAAGTGAGAGTAGCAGCAGCTACGTTTAGCACAACAAATCAAGACAATAGATGGCATAGAAAAGAAGGCAAATGCTACTACTGTGAAAAAGCAGGTCACTGGGAGAAAGAGTGTAGGAAGAAGTTGCAAGATAGTAAAAGAAACAATATGCATAACTCTGCTCCTTCTCAGCCTGCCTACAACCCTGAAGTAGTCCCGCCAAGTTACACTGAAACTTTAGGACAGCTCGCTCAGGCTCTTCTAAAAGCACAAAAAGAAAAGGAAAAAAACTAATTGTTGGGGCTGTGAGTAACTACCTTTCCCCTGTAATCCATCACAATGACCAAAGAATTTTTGTGAAAGGTAGCATACAAGAGAAAGAGATTGACTTTTTGCTTGATACAGTGCAGAAATTACAGTAATTCCTACAAAATTGGCTGAAGGTTTAAACATCCCGTACAAGAAAACTAAACTTTGTTTAACTGGTGTAATAGGTGAAGATTCTGTTTTGTATGAAACCCCGTCCATAGAGGTACAGTTAGGCCCAAAGACTCTGACTACGAAATTGCTATGTGCTCCATTAAATACAGGTGCAATTCTAGGCATGGATCTACTGAGACAAGTGCATCTAACTTTAGACCTGTCCTCAGAATCTGCTAGCATAAAAATTTCCTCAGCACAAGTTTCTACTAATAATGCGACCACTCCTGAGTATGCTTTCTTACAGAATCATCCAATTTGGGCTAAAGACAAGGATGATTGTGGGTTTTTGATAGGTGTAGAACCAGTCAAATTGACAGGAACTCCACCTCCTGTTACCAAACAATATCCAATCAATAAGGAAGCTATACAGGGAATCAAACCTATTGTAGAAAAATTGCTAAAGCAAGGAGTGCTAGTTAAGACTAACAGTCCCTGTAACTCACCCATATGGCCCATCAAGAAATCAATGGGACATGGAGACTCACCATAGACTACAGAGTAGCCAATAAACATATTGATAAATCACCCCCCTAGTAGCAGATCCATCTACAATTTGTAATGGCCTACCATTAGATTGCAAGGTTTTTTCAGTAATTGATATGTCTAATGGATTCTTTTCTGTACCATTGCACTCTGACAGCCAGGCATGGTTAGCTTTCACAGTTGACTATGAGCAATACCAGTGGACACGGTTACCACAGGGATTTCAGAATTCCCCAACTATACCATCAGGCTGTCAGACGTGACTTTGTGACCCAGAATGTCCAGTCAAACAGTCCACTATGATTCAATGTTGATGATTTTTGATTGCCTCTACAGATCACAAGGTACATCAAACTGAATTGGCAGCATTGTTGGACTATTTGCAGAAAAGAGGACACAAATGCAGCTTTCACAAAGCTCAAATTGCTAAAAAACCAAGTCACATTTCTGGGTCAAACAATTGGTGCAGGAATAGATCCATTACACAGGATCGAGCTGCTTCAGTCAAAGCCATAACTCCACCTACTAACATTAAAACACTCCGATTTTTAGGAACAGCAGGTTACTGTAGACCTTGGATTGAAGACTATGCCTCGATTGCTCAGCCACTCTATGACTTGTTGAAAGGCCAGGTTAAAGATTCTGATACTGTTTGTATGGAAGAAATTCATCTCAAAGCTTTCAATGATTTGAAGAGAGCACTATGTCAAGCACCAGCATTAGGAATTGCCCAATCTGATAGGCCCTTTGTGCTTTATGTCCATGAACACTTAGGCTTTATGACTGCATGTCTAATGCAAGATCATGGGGGCAGTTTACGCCCCATTCATTACTATTCTGGTAAACTTGACATAGTCGCTCAAGGGATGGGCCCATGTCTTAGAGCAGTGCAGGCAGTTCATCTAGCTCTTCAGGCTTCATCAGGAATGGTGTTAGGACAGATGGTAAATGTAAGATGCCCTCATACAGTGTCCGCACTAATGAATCAAGCAAAAGTCACTTGTCACCTCCTCTCGTTGGGGAAATTGGTTAACAACTCTCACAGCCCCGAACATTGTTTTACAGCGTGCGCCAGTCACAAACCCATCCTCATGTATGATGTCTGCAATGACTGAGTTGTGTTAGAGGATGAAGGAGAAATGACTCACGATTGTGTTACGCTTACATTTGCAGCTACGAGTGAAATAAAAGAAACTCCTATAGAGAATGCAGAATTGGAGTTGTTTGTTGATGGTTCAGCTCAAGTTATTAAGGGTAACAGACGAGCAGGCTATGCAGTAACTTCCATCACTGAAGTGGTAGCTTCAGGTCGACTTCCAGATCATTTTTCAGCTCAAGCTGCAGAACTAGTAGCCTTAACTAGAGCATGCACGCTAGCTTCAGGATCGGTAGCAAATATCTACACTGATTCCAGGTATTCTTTTGGGATAGCTCATGATTTTGGTGTCATTTGGCAGAGTAGACAGTTTCTAACTTCTGCTGGATCCCCCATTAAGCATGCTGGATTAGTGAAAGATCTAATGTTTGCCATGAAACTTCCAAAGAAATTAGCAGTGATCAAAGTGAAAGCACATCTCACAACTAATACTACGGAAGCTAAAGGTAATGCTCTTGCTGATGTAGCTGCTAAACAGGCTTGTTATTATGCAACAGTACAAGTGTGTTCAGGTAGTACAGCACAGAAGACAATTCTGCCTCCTGAATCAATAATTGATCTGTACAAAGACGTTCCTCTATATGAAGCATGGACATGGTTAGACAAAGGAGCCACAGCGGATTCATCTGGTTGCTGGACCAAAGGGGGAAAGTATGTTGCTCCCGAATCACTGCTGCCATATTTGGCTCAACAAATACACAATTTGGGTCACAGTGGTCCAGCAACGATGAATCACAGGTTCTCAAATCAATGGTGGAATCCAAAATTCAGAAATGTAGCTACCGAAACAGTCAAAAGATGTGTTACATGTCAGAAAAATAATGATGTGCCAGCAGCAACTACAGCAGCAACACATACCCCAGCTCCACCAGGACCATTTCGTCACCTGCAAGTTGATTACATATCGTTGCCTCCTTGTAAGGGAAAAACTGATGTTTTGGTAGTAATAGACAAGTTCTCAGATGGATAGAAGCTTATCCAACAGGGCATGCTACAGCTGCACATACTGCTAAATGTCTTGTCACTGATTTATTCCCAGGTGGGGATTACCAGATTACATTGACTCAGATCAAGGTACACACTTTACAGGACAGGTAGTCAAGGAAGTGTCTAAAATGATGAAAATTAAGTGGAATCTTCACTGCCCCTACAGGCCACAAGCATCAGGACAGGTTGAGAGAGCTAACAGAACAATCAAAACCAGGCTAAGCAAAATGCATCAGGAAGGAGTACCATGGGTCGAGGCACTGCCAGCGGTACTGTGTAGCATGAGAGCGTCACCTAACAGATCAGTAGGACTGAGCCCTCATGAGATTATTACAGGACGCCCAATGCAGATGCCAGGTGTGATTGATCTTAGAAATGCTGATGTACACATTGCCTCAGATGCTCTGATCACTTACTGTGAAAACCTCACAAAGGCAGTACAGAGTGCCAGAGAGAGAGTTGAGTCTTGTTGGCAGACTCCACCAGAAGGTGGACACACAATCATCCCAGGTCAGTGGGTCATGATAAAGTCATTCAGAAACAAGCCGTTAGAGCCTAAGTGGCAAGGACCACATCAAGTGATGCTGATTACAGCTGCTGCAGTGTTGTGTCAGGGAAGGAAAACCTGGACTCATGTGTCACACTGTAAAGTTGTTCCCCCACCTACAGGGATAGGATAGGACACAGACCAGTGAGGAGCCCAGGAAGGAACCGAATGCAATAGGCATCGGGGGTTAATCCTGCGGTGAAGAATACCTCATAGGCCTTCCCCCACTCACTAGTCCATCCTTACCTCACTGTTCTTTAGGTGTCACAGGAATTAAAATAGGGAAAGAAGGAACAACAATAGCAGACTTAGATTGAACAGAGGATACAACCCTAGTGTTTGCAGACTTTTACAACACATACTGCTCTGTTGTCTTTTGTTTTCTTCTTACTCTGTGCAGATACCACTTGATAGCTGTCCCGAGACCCATACGCACCGACCTCCTGACCTGCGTATGAAGACAACTAGACCCACTACCGAGCCAACTGTCACGGAAGAAAAAAAATAAATAAAAAAATACACAACGCAGAGAATCACATACGGGAACTTCAGTCATCCATCAACATGATCAAGATTGCCATACTAGTAATCATCATGGACATCGCACAAAGTGTAGACTCCAGAAACAACATATTCTTAGAGGTGATGAATATGTCAAGAAATGCCTTGTTTGCTGGAAAGAACGTTTGCATGCCACACCCACATTCAGTAGGAGCAGGAATTGCATGGGTGGCACACCCCATCTCCAACTGTGACACATGTACCTTATTCGAAGTTCATACCAGTGGAATATACAACAAGAGTGCATGTCACAACATCACAACTCCTCCAGCTTCTCCATGTTGCATTCCTGGATTACCATCCTGCAACCTAACTTCAGCTACTCCCATCATGACCGATCTACTCTTGCCAATTATTTTTCCTTGGTGCGTGGAAAATTATGTTCCAGCCTCGACTCCATTGGGTGAAATTCCTCGTGAACGTTGCAACCTTGTAGTCGAAAAGAGAACAGCATCCCATGTGGACATTACTCCATCAGCAGGGAGAGAGGATAAGGACTTAGAAGGGTGTCTTAACCGGACACCATCTCTCCCAAAACTCTTTGCAATAAATCAGTGGTGTATGATTCCTCCACCGACTGGCACCTTTTGGTTATGTGGAACTTCTGTCCAACATCCTACCCAGCCGATTCAACGGCAGGTGCACCCTGGTTATGTTCTACCAGCTATCAGAGAAATACACACTCCACCCCAAGCTCTCCACATCTATATAATTCAGCTCCTACCACAAACAAAGAAGATGGCTGCATTCCAGGACTCACTTGTGCTCAAACATGGTGGTCAAGAACTCTTGGTGCATTAATCCCGTCTTATGGTGTCATGCAGGCCCTTGATCAAGTCAGAAGCTTATCGAATTCTGTACAGAAACTGGCCAACGATACGGCTTTGGCTCTAGGTAACATTACAGACACTCTCGCTTCGCACAAGATAATGATCTTACAGAACAGAGTGGCTTTGGATTACATTCTTGCAACGCAAGGGGGAGCATGCGCCATTATCGGACCTGAGTGCTGCACCGGGTTAATGGATCCAACAGAGAACTTGAACAAAATCCAACAAGACATTCTTGATCTTTCAGCAAAATTACACCAGATGACTGAAGATAATTCTTCATGGTTCGGAAACCTGTTAGGTAAACCTTGGCTGTGGATCAAGGAAATAGCAATTCTGCTGTTGTTTTCCTACTAGTTTACTATCTATGCGTCCACAGTATCAAGTGTTTCATTCAACAAATGACTCACACTCATCACGAAGAAATGACTGTTCCAACCAGAAAAGACTATTACCCGTAATAACTACAAGGGCCCTAGCTGCATGTTTGTTTCTGTGTCAACATGCCATTCATCACTAAAGACAATCAACACAGAGCAAGTGCTATGTGCCTGTAACGATCAAAGGTTACAAGAATGAAACTTTTAAGTGTCTAAATTTGTATTTTGTGAGAGTTATTAGAACTCTCAAAGGGAACTGTGGGATTACAAATTTGTTCTATGTTATATCTAGGTTCCAATGTAATAGTATATGAACTGAAAACTTTATGTATATTGTGGCAAGGCAGGCAGACCAGGTGTCTGAGACACTAACCTTTTGTCTCATGCATTTCCTGACCATGTGGCATGACCAGCTCAAGATACAGCTGTGCTTTTGTCTCTATGATAATGTAAAGGTATAGGTGATACTGCCAGACTGATTGGATTAGCACCTATGCATTTGAATGACACAGTTATGCTGATTAGATCATGGCTGGGAAATGTAGGCAATGATCTGATTCCTGTATTGCATTTGCATGCTTTGTTTAGATTGTCCACACCTCTACTCTATGTATCCCTCCCCCTTGAATGTATATGAACTACCAAGTCACTGCCTTAGTTAGATTTTGGATGACCACAGCGACGCACAGCGTGTTTCTCAATAAAGAGTAACTTCTGCTTCAAGAGATCCCAAAGTCTCCTGGTCTATGCTTCTGAGATTTCCAACAGTTCGAATGACAAAATAGCTGTGTTAGGCACTGATTAAAGTGGGTTGATTCTATGTTTTCATTGTATGAGTTTTAATGAACTTTAAAACTTGGAAAATAAAACTGCATTGTTTAGGGTACAATGTAATATTTTGTGTGTAGTTATTTATTTGTAAATATTATGATATAATCAATGTTAAAATAATAGTTTGGTATAACACAACACTTACTTATAGTGCACAGCCTTAATATGGTTTGAAAGAAATATGTGTATAAATTTAATAAGGTAGTAGCAGTAGGAGTAAAAAAAAAAAATCATGTATTTGTCATCTTAAAGGAGGCAAGCTGACAGGGAAATATATGTACGAAAATATTTGTTATTCTAAAACTTGATCTATAGTGGACAATTGTAGTGTAATAGCAGTCTTCTGGTAGTTGAAATGGTTAAAAGTTAATAATATGCTGTTTGGACCAAAAACACTAAAAACATGGCTGAAGTTTGAAGTAAAAGCTGCTGCAGTAAATGTGGTGTGATATTGACATAGTACTTTTATGTTTAACCGTTTTAAATGCCCATTGCCCGCTGTGCACAGTTGACCTGAAGCCACCAGGCTTTGGCCCGTCATCGCTGCTCGCAGCTATATTATTATTATTATTTTTATTTTTTTTCCGTCTTCCGGGGCTTTTTGGGGGCCTTAACATGCTCAAAAACTCTTGAAAATTGGCACACACATTGGAATCCGCGGCCATCAGGGCCGGGTAGAAGCTGGTACCCGGGCATGGCATGGGGGCTCGACAGCGCCCCCTTGAAAAAAGTCTGAAAATTTGGTCCATATATTAAACACGCTTGCACGTATTAGTATGAAACTCGGTACACATATAGACCTCATCGGCCGAACAACTTTCGTACTCTAAGTTAAACGCCACGCCAACAGGAAGTCAGATATTATGGGTTGTTTGAAAAACGCATGCTCTGGAATGATATACTCCTCCTAGGTGATTAATCCGATCACCACCAAACTCGGTCAGCATGAAGTCAAGACATTGATGATTAAAAATTGCCAGCGGATTTTTGATATCTCGAACGGTTTGGCCGTGGCGAGGCAACGAATTTATGGCGAGAAAAGGGAAACAGGAAATGTGTTATAACTTCTGCATACATTGATTGATGTTTATGAAACTTCACGAGTGTGTTGGTTGTAGCAGTCCGATCACATGGATGTAACTATTGTGAGTCTAAGTTATAGCGCCACCAACTGGCAGCAGGAAGTGTATCACTTTTAAAATGTTTTGAGATCCCCCTCTTATTTTTATCTGATTTGCTTCAAACTTAATCAGTGTAATGTCAATACACAGCAGATGTAGACCTGTGACAGGATTTTTGATATTTTAAATACTGTTGCCATGGCAACAAGTCAAACTTTAATAATATTCTTTGAGTGTTTTTGAGGCTCTTAACATGCTTCAAATTGCATGAAACTCGACACACACATCAGTATTGTCAACCTGTAGACATGGACAAAGCCATAGGAATGGGTGTGGTGGAGGAGCTCAGTAGCTCCACCTTTTGACAAAAGTGGGAGGGTTAGTTTTTCCTACAGTCACCAAACTCGGTACACATATTGGTCTCATCAAGCCGGACAATTTTCTAATTTACATTCATTAGCTCCGACCAACAGGAAGTCAGCTATTTTGGTTTGAATGTTAATTTTTTTAGAAAAAACTGGTTATGAATTTTATACTACTATTACAGGGTTTATACAATTTACACCAAACTTTTTTAACTTGGTGCTAACACAACACAAGTTGTTTAATTGCAAACGGTAATATCTCAAACGGTTTGGCCATGGTGAGGCAACGAATTTATAGAAAGAAAAGGGAAACAGTGTTATAACTTTTGCATACATTAACAAATTTTGATGAAACTTCGGCTGTGTCTTCGTTGTACAAGGCTGATCACATGGATGTGACTATTGTGAGTCAAAGTTATAGCGCCACCAACTGGCAACAGGAAATGTTACTTTGAGCATGCTTTGAGATCACCCTCTTATTTTTACCCGATTTGCATCAAACTTCATTTGAATAATGTCAAAACATGGCAGATGTAGACCTTTGAAAAGAATCGTGATATCTCACCTTGGCAACGCATCAAACTTTAATATTCGTTTTGGATGCTTTTGAGACTCTTAGCATGCTTCAAATTGTTTGAAACTCCACACACACATCAGGATTGTTAGCCAGTAGACATGGGCAAAGCCTTAGAAATGGGCAGGGAGGAGGGGCTCATTAGCGCCACCTTATAGTGCAGGTAAATGTAGAGTGAATTTGACAAAATCCTTCGATGTTTAACCGTTTTAACTGCCTATTGCCCGCTGTGCACAGATGCCCTGAAGCCACCGGGCTTGGGCCCGCCATCGCTGCTCGCAGCTATATTTAAAGTTTGAGGTTGTTCAACAGCATTTCACACTCTGGTAAAACCTGAAGATAAAATTAAAAAATGATGTGTGCACAAATCACCATGTAAATTCAAGTGTCAAATCACTAAGAAAAGGGTACAACGTACAAGAGAAGCACCATTTATAATAAATACAGAATACAGAAAAAGCAATTCATGAGCGATTTCTAGTTTGTTATAAGTTTGTAAATGTGGTTTTGTAAATGACGTTTTTATTACTCCACTAAATTTAGTCATCTTGTTCAGATAGCAGATGACACTATTCACATTTTGTTGGTTGGGATGTGTTTTTGTTTTAGGTGATACAAAACAGTGTAACTGCTTTTCCTCACATGGGAAAGCATGTGTGATGAAACTTTTTAAATGTATGACTGAACTTTTTTATTTGACAAACCAGCATTTCAACAAATTTTCCTAAGTTGTTTAACATCTGCAGAATAATTTCTTTCAACATCCCGCTTGAGGTTAAAGATTATAGTATGTTTTCAACTATTATCACCATCTTCTGTGTCTCAAATAAAGCTACTATATGCGCTAAAAATCTTTGTACATTTTTGTTCTTCTGTCAGATTTGTTATAGGAATATGCTGCAAACACATTAAGAATCATAAAGTCACATGCCCTTGTAAAGGCTATATATAAAATCAAAGGCTATATATAAAATCGCGTTTTTATACAGGTATATATTTGCACAAAAGTACATTCAAGAGACTAATTTACTATGAACGTGTGTAAGGCATATAGGAAAAAAAACAATTAGCTATAATGAATACAGAAATCCTCTCTCCTGGGTCTATAAATGATATTTTTCCACTAGTCGACGATGTTGTTTCAATTTTGTTAACTTTGTTTTTTGTATGTTTGTACAGCTTGTAAAGGCAACTTTCAGAATGTGGTCAAACATGTTCATAGGAGTTAATGAAAACACTATCTAATACATCATAAAGAGAAAGAACTTCTTCTAGTTCTTCGACATGACACTGCTTAAGACTAAACAAATGATATTTCTTTTAGGTCATCTTTCTGGTCTGTCTACGATGTGGGATCACAAGAAACAACGCCCCAACATGAAAAGTGAGTCTTGCTGTTTTTCTGTTATACAGCTATTACACTTCAAACTTTTCTAACTATTACACTTAAAGCTGTCAATTTCATGGCAGAGTCACAGATACACAGTTCTTTTGTGTTTGTCTTTAAGTAGTTTTAAGTGAAAGGTGGGATGATTCAAGCCCTTTTTTTTTTATTCTGTCAACACCAATAATTTGACGCCAGTGTTTTTTGGTGTCTGTCCTTTAAATCTGATGTAGAAAACAGACGTTGTGTTCTATGTCTATACCATTTGTTATTCTTTTTATGAAAATGTGATAAGCAGTTTTTGTCCTTAGCACCAAAATACTAAAATGTTCTAACATATCATAAATGTTAATAGTTATAACTAGCAAATGCAAGTGAACTGTTTTTTACTGAGATAATTTACAGTTATATGTGAAACAAACTCAGTCTCAGTCAGTTGGATTCTTTTTTCTATTGAACATTGTTATTGTACCGCATGTTTAACTCCCTTGGGTCGGTGGTCACGCCGGCGTGATCACCGCGTTTTTTTTCTAACCAGTGTGAAAGAGACTCAAAATACTCAGTCAATGTTGCACATACAATTAAGAGCTATACACCATTTTAATCTGTGGAAATCTTCTTTTATTTGTGTACACTCAGAGTAAAAACAAAATGTTGTGCTTTTTGCAAAATAAAGAAAACTAACATGATGCGTGATCTCTCGTCTCCCTCTGAAGGAAGTCCAATCTGATAGTTCTCAGAAAATGAACTGTAACTTAGTGAATACTAATCACAAAAAAATTAGACTTCTGTCTAAAAAAATGTTGAAATGTCAGGTTTTAAATCGTGTAAGTCAAATCGAAAACAAAAATTCTGTGTTTATGTAATCTGTATGAAAAGAGAGCCATGTCAGAAGTCAGTGATCAGCTCATTATCCGGTAATGCGGCCACGCCTACAGAGCGAGCGCTATTCAGACGCAAATTCTGAGGCAATACTTGAATGCATCATCTCAATCGTGTATTTATTGTCTTAAAAAAGTGTTTATCTGGATGTTAAAGCCATGGCGATCTCTAGAAGACATGCCATTAGTTCCTGGTTCCTGTTCTTCTTTAGATTAATTTGTGAACTAAAGGTGCACAGAGCGCCCTCCGGCTGCAAGTATGAATTGGAAACACAGTATCCAGCGTTCATAGTGATGACAATAAATATTGAATAAATATTACCCCTCTGTATAGAAAATTGACATAAACATATGAGAATCCATCAATATTTCTCCAAATGTGCATGCTTTTAAGCTAAAAGCGAAATGCCATAGAGGTAACATAACTGTTCAGACACTTTGCATCACAGAAATGCATTATATTTTAAAGAATATAATAGAATACCATTATTTTAAATTGTAATAATATTTCACAGTATTGTTGTTTTTTCTGTATGTTTGATTTACACCATGATGATCAACAGGGTTTTTTCACAGCCTACCTGACTGAAAGAGCTCATTATTTATGCAGGTCATTAGAGCTCTTTATACCGATTCTTTTGTCTTCTCAGGTGAGAATCACCCATTATTCATGATGATTCATGCCTCCATGCATACTGTGTTTCTTGACCAAAGATGTTTTAGAAAATTTAAATCTCTCTATTGTTTTATATGAACAAGCAGGCAGCATAATTTTTACCTCATTTTGAAGCAAAAACTCTAGTCTACAACCTCCAATACCCAGAAATCTTGTGAACACAGATTTAATATATATTTTTTGGTTTTATTTCAGTGATTTAAGTTTTTTGTTTTTTCAATAACCACACATAAACGTTATTCCTTCAAAAACACAAACATGTACATACACGTTCCTCACATTATTGTAGCCTAGTTTGTGCTGAATACAGCGTAATAACATTTTTTCCATTAATATGTTTATGAACAACTGAAAAAAGCACAAATGTCAGGGCATGTCAAAACTTCTCCAGGGCCCCAAAAATCCTCAGACCCCTGAGGGTTAACAATGCTGGTGTTCTCGGCCTCATCAAACTTCACACAAGTCACAAGGTCTTTCCCAGTAGTCAATTGACTCTGAAACCAGCTCAAATATTAGGATGTAACAGTTTGGAGACATTTGTGTTTTTTATGCTTCTTTGATTTGTTTGTACTTTTCCTGAAACACACTGCTTTCAAAAATGTTTACCAATTTTTAATATTAACATTTTCAACATATTGCTGTGTGATTATAATGTGTGTGTGTGTGTGTGTGTGTGTGTGTGTGTCTGCTTTCCGTACACATGGCAAAACAACTTTGAAAGACAAAGTCTTTCCTTGAATCTGGTGTAATGTTAGTGAACTCTAGGTGTTCTTGGCTTGTTTGTCCATATACGTTCTCCATTAATTAGCTTGACTTAAAAATATAATGGTTTAAATCTTCGTCTTCACTTGAGACCTTTACATTATTTTATTATACTATCCTAGTTTTTAAATAGCGCTGAAAAAGATTTTTGGGGCGGTATGTGGATATTGAGCATAGCACAAGGAACTCTGAAATATGTTATCTTGTTAAACACCTAAGTATTGTTTTTAAAAACGCAGTAAAACAATGGTATGAAGATATCTTTCTATCAGCGACCCTCACTACTGAAGGTGTCACATCCTTGGAGCATTACATCCTTGGATGTTTCACATCTACAGGCCCTACCTCCTGAATTTTGTATTTAAATAAGGTTTAGGATAAAGTAACTAAAACACAAAGACATTCTACAGCTCTAGCATTACAATGGCTTCTCCAAAAACTCTTGAAACATCTGTGATGTCTGTAACACCAACAAGAAGTTCTGTTGAAATGGATGAGTTTCATGTAGATGTCTCAATCTCTGTGTTCATTGCTATATGTTTGTTTTTGTTTAATAAAACTGATCGGATCTAATGTCCCTGGCTTCTAAGAATCTCTATGTTACAGACATAATAATGGTTTATTCAAATTGCAGAATTCTGTTTAAAGTGTTTGTATATTTTGAAAAACACTAAAATTACCAATATGTAGTGTTATATTTTACTCAGTATTTTTTATAATTTTACTCAAAACAATTTAATATGACAATGTTACTAAAAATCTTTAACTGAACATCTTACCATTATCTTCGGTTATATATGTTAACTTAAAGTTACCATAGAATGAAATTCCATCCTATCTACATGTTATGGATCTTACTGTGAACAATTCATAAGTGCTTGTTTTTTGGTTTGTTTGTTTTGTTTTGATTATTTTATTTAATTTTTGCAAGTTTTGTAATACTGTTTTTAATTAACTCAGACATGGTCGTAAATAACAAGTGTTTCAAACTTTTATTTCAACATTGTTGAATATACATTGAAGTTTGCAGAATGACATTACATACATAAGTAAAACAGTAATCTTGATGCTTCATGTGATCCCATATCATAGATATGAAAGTCACACTAAAAGAAAGATCAATTTAGTCAAACATTGTGAATTGACTTGAATTGAACAATATGTACACTAAATCAGCATAAGATGTTTTTGTGTGAGAGCCCAGCAAATCACCAGAAAGTTTTTGATGAAGACATTTAAGCAACTGTCATAAAACCATTAACACAAACAGATAGGATGCCCCACCGGGTAGACTCAGAATCACCTTCACTGTGAGTTAAATAAATGTTTTTCATTCTTTTGTCTTTTTAACATACAGTGCCCTACATAATTATTGGCACCCTTAGTAATTATGAGCAAAAGCAGCTGTGAAAATAAATCTGCATTGTTTATCCTTTTGATCTTTCATTCATTCTGAGTCTTCTTCTATAATGCCTGATGAGTTTGAAAAACACCTGACAAGAAATCAGAGACCATTCCTCCATACAGAATCTCTCCAGATCCTTCAGATTCCAGCTCCATGCTGGTGCTTCTTCTCTTCAGTTCACTCCACTCATTTTCTTTAGGGTTCAGGTCAGGGGACTGAGATGGCCATGGCAGAAGCTTCATTTTGTGCTCAGTGACACATTTTTGTGTTGGTTTTGATGTTTGTTTTGGATCATTGAAGATCCAACCACGGCCCATTATTAGATTTCTAGCAGAAGCAGTCAGGTTTTGATTTTTTTTATCTGTTGGTAATGATTGAATTCATGATACCATGAATCTGAACAAGATGTCCAGGACCTCCAGCACAAAATAGGCCCACAACATTAAAGATCCAGCAGTATATTTAACAGTGGGCATGGGGTATACTTTTTATCCATGTGTGCACCAAACCCATCTGGTGGGTTTGCTGCCAAAAAGCTTTTTTTTTAGTTTCATCTGACCATAGAAGCCGGTCCTGTTTGAAGTTCTAGTCGTGTCTGACAACTGAATATGCTGGAGATTGTTTCTGGATGAGAGCAGAGGATTTTTCTTGAAACCCTCCCGAACAGCCTGTGGGGATGTAGGTGCTATTTGGTAATTTTTTAGGCTTTCTGAGACTCAAGACTCAACTAATCTCTGCAATTCTCCAACTGTGATCCTTGGAGAGTCTTTGTCCGCTCAAACTTTCCTCCTCACTTCACATTAGGATGATTTAGAGACACATCCTCTTCCAGGCAGATTTGTAACATGTTTAGTTGATTGGAACTTTTTAATTATTGCCCTGATAGTGGAAATGGGGATTTTCAATGTTTTAGGTATTTTCTTACAGCCACTTTCTATTTTGTGAAGCCCAACAATCTTTTGCTGCACATCAGAACTATATTCTTTGGTTTTACTCATTGTGATGAATGATTACGGGAATTTGGCATTTGTATTTCCTCATGTTTATATTCCTGTGGAACAGGAAGTTATGGCTGGACAAATTCATGCTCCTAGTCACCCTGGTGTGCTAAAAAATGTAAATATGAATGGGAATATACTTCAGAGATATTTTACTCATAATAATTTCTAGGGGTGCCAATAAGTGTGGCCAACATGTATTGGAGAAAAACATTTATTTCATAATCTGAGTTTCCCCTCACTTTCAATTGTTTTACTTCGATGAAAGGTTCAAATTTTGTGAATTTTTGAATGAAAGATCAAAAGGATAAACAGTGCAGATTTATTTTCACATCCACCTTTGCTCATATTTACTAAGGGTGCCAATAATTGTGGAGGGCACTGTAGATCCTATTGGTGAGTTTGGAAACACAGATACAGATGCTCCAGAAAGAACATCTCCCAAACAACACCTATTCTGGGGTGTGTGGTTAATGAAGACTCTCTGGTTTGATGAATATTTCTGATTCCTTGTCTTAGGAAACTAACATTAATCTATAGTTCTGGTATTACTGATCATCCTATGGTGCCAACACGTACCCACGCATGCACACACAGTTGTTCTAAAAAGAACATGCCCAGACATGTAATTTAAATGGATATAGCCAGTGTGGTGTACGGGTAATACTTCCTTAATGTCTTGACTCAAATATTCTGACTCAATTAACATATGACCCATTGACCAAACAGCACTGAATTTAACAGTGAGGTGTGAAATTTGCTAGGGTGACTTTCACCCCACAATCAAAGGAAAAACATGGCCACCATCAGTTCCCAACAGACTGAATGGAGCCAGATACCCAGATTCACCAAAATTTCATAAAAATGCCAATCTGGGGTAAGATATAACCCCTCATAAATATACCCATATATCTAACTCTAAATCCAACTCATCTCATATCTCATTGACACTCTTGACCTGCCAATCAGGGGGACAACACCCATAAATTTAGCCATAAAAACAGCCATTGACAACCACTGACCTGCCAATCAAGGCTCACAGCACTCATAAAACATATTTGACATCCACTGTCCAGTCAGCTTGAGTGACAACACACAGAAAATTTGGGTCATAAATTAAGCCATAAATTAGGCCATAAATCACTTTAATGACATAGTGTATATGATACTCTACTCGTCGCCTTCAAATATCACTGGTTCTCTGTCTGCTTTAACATGAACTGTGACTTGAGGTGTATCTTGTCTGACACATTCAGAGTCCACATGTCTGCTATTTTTGTGAGTTACAATTAGCATTTTATAACTCCAGTCTCAGCAAGTCTTGCCATGATCGAATCACCTATTTGGGTTCCAAGTCTACCCATCATATCTGTCAACTGTTGCAATGCATGGTCTGTATTATCAGCTCATGGAGTGGAAACAAAAGGCCCACCCCCCAAAAATGGTCTCAATGTCGGATTAGTCATGGTATGACCAAGGTTGGGCGAAAATACTAACCCGATTCCAAAAAAGTTGGAACACTATACAGTGTGTAAAGTGTGAATAAAAACAGAATGCAATGATGTGGAAGTTTCAAATTTCAATATTTTATTCAGAATACAACGTAGATGACATATCAAATGTTTAAATTGAGAAAATGTATAATTTTAATGGAAAATAAGTTGATTTTTAAATTTCATGGCATCAACACATCTCAAAAAAGTTGGGACAAGGCCATGTTTACCACTGTGTGGCATCCCCTCTTCTTTTTATAACAGTCTGCAAACATCTGGGGACTGAGGAGACAAGTTGCTCAAGTTTAGGAATAGGAATGTTGTCCCATTCTTGTCTAATACATGCTTCTAGTTGCTCAGCTGTCTTAGGTCTTCTTTGTCGCATCTTCCTCTTTATGATGTGCCAAATTTTTTTATGGGTGAAAGATCTGGACTGCAGGCTGGCCATTTCAGTATCCGGATCCTTCTTCTACGCAGCCATGATGTTGTAATTGATGCAGTATGTGGTCTGGCATTGTCATGTTGGAAAATGCAAGGTCTTCACTGAAAGAGACTACGTCTAGATGGGAGCATATGTTGTTCTAGAACTTGGATATACCTTTCAGCATTGATGGTGCCTTTCCTGATGTGTAAGCTGCCCATGCCACACGCACTCATGGAACCCCATACCATCAGAGATGCAGGCTTCTGAACTGAGCGCTGATAACAACTTGGGTTGTCCTTGTCCTCTTTAGGCGTCCCAGTTTTCCAAAAAGAACTTCAAATTTTGATTCGTCTGACTACAGAACAGTTTTCTACTTTGCCACAGTCCATTTTAAATGAGCCTTGGCCCAGAGAAAACGCCTGCGCTTCTGGATCATGTTTAGATATGGCTTCTTTTTTGACCTATAGAGTTTTAGCCGGCAACGGCGAATGGCACAGTGGATTGTGTTAACCAACAATGTTTTCTGGAAGTATTCCTGAGCCCATGTTGTGATTTCCATTACAGTAGCATTCCTGTATGTGATGCAGTGCCGTCTAAGGGCCCGAAGATCACGGGCATCCAGTATGGTTTTCCGGCCTTGACCCTTATGCACAGAGATTGTTCCAGATTCTCTCAATCTTTAAATGATATTATGCACTGTAGATGATGATAACTTCAAACTCTTTGCAATTTTTCTCTGAGAAACTCCTTTCTAATATTGCTCCACTATTTTTCACTGCAGCATTGGGGGAATTGGTGATCCTCTGCCCATCTTGACTTCTGAGAGACACTGCCACTCTGAGAGCTCTTTTTATACCCAATCATGTTGCCAATTGACCTAATAAGTTGCAAATTGGTCCTCCAGCTATTCCTTATATGTACATTAACTTTTCCGGCCTCTTATTGCTACCTGTCCCAACTTTTTTGGAATGTGTAGCTCTCATGAAATCCAAAATGAGCCAATATTTGGCATGACATTTCAAAATGTCTCACTTTCAACATTTGATATGTTATCTATATTCTATTGTGAATAAAATATAAGTTTATGAGATTTGTAAATTATTGTATTCCTTTTTTATTCAGAATTTGTACAGTGTCCCAACTTTTTTGGAATCGGGTTTGTACATCAAAATGTATTTTAAAATAAAATACCAAATACCAAATACCTTAATTTAGACCTGCACATTTCTTACCTTGACTACCTTCTTCCATATGGATCAATTTTCTGTTCTGATCTCAACAAGTCTCTGCAAACTACTGAGTAGGCACCAATCAGAGGCCGCAATTTTATGATGTCATCATGTAGACTTCTTACAAAAGTATTATGCAGTATTTTAAAAATACAAAACACTAAAGTATTCTGATACAAAATACAAAGCTATTTTCATCAACCCTATCAAATACAAATTACAAAATACTGCCCATCCCTGGGTATGACCACGCCCTGTACCCCTTTCACTATCGCTCAGACTGAAGATGGCCAGTCCCTCCACAAAATGACTCATTGCGTGTCATGCCACTATTATTCAACCCAGAAAGCAAAACACCTCTCCCTCTAGGGACAAATGGGCTAGTAGCATCATAATCTGAAGGAAATTTCTCAGTCATTATTTCAAAATGGATAAGGGGGATAAAAGAAAATAGAAAACAAACAAAAAAAAAAGTAAGAAAAAAAATCCTTACAAAAAAACAACAACAAAAAAAACCAAAATTAAACATGATCTTGTATAAACAGATTGTTAAATCACAAATTTAATCCTAAATTCAAATTGAGTCAAGCTCAAACTGAGTCCAAAATTCAAAATGAGTCCAAAGTTCATGAAGTGTTTCACTTGACTCAAGAAATACTGTTCAGAATGTAAAAGGAAAGACCATTGTACTATTCTTACAGTCTTCTTGATTCCGTGATGAAAATATGACGTTTCCGCAACCACATGTTGATCTGCGTCATGCAGGTCTTCGTGATGCGACGAGTCACGGCACCAGTGTAACGCTTCTCATCCAACAGCACATAAATCACTGGCAGACACGGAGAACTGCGTTTCATGCGTTGCTTACTGTAACACAACAAGGAGAAACATATATCCTCTAGTGACAGTGGGAATTTACACTCATACACTGCCCTCCAAAAGTTTGGAAACACCCCTGGCAAAGTGAGGTTTTGGACGATATCAGCATAAATCCTTATTTTTTGGTGTAAATACTAGGGATGCACTGATCCGCCTTTTTCGCTTCTGATACCGATTCCGATACCTGGGATTCAGAAGCTATTAAATGTCTTATCATTAAAATATAAAAATTAAAATGATGCAGCAACTTATGATAGATAGGACAGAACAAAAAATATGTTATTAACAATCTTTCATTGCGCAAAAGTATTATAATATGAACGGCTCCCATACAGAGCGGCACAAAGCGCTTATGCGCATCCTGTGTGCAGAATGATGCGCTTGAAGCATCATGGAGTCACAGTGTGCAGCGGCAGCACTCCGCAGTGAAAAGTTCAAAGCACAAAGTGAAGATATATTGATGCGTATTGTATTACCGGTATCTTGATGAAGTATATAATAATAGAAACATTGATTCATCTTGGAGAGAGTTTCATTGTGTTGACTGTCGTAACCGAACGAGACATGCAGACTGAATGCTGAATGGAGAATGACTGACAGCTGTAGCGAAGGGAGGCATTTATGTGAACTTTAATTTAACGACTTAAATGTTTATCTGTACCTCAAATTAAACTATGGAATGGCTTCAGAACACTTGGAATATAGTGCACAGAAACTTTATGGTGCTTTTTAATGTTCCCTTTCGAAAGGGAACTCGCTCTGCGTTGATCACGCAATGGGGAACGCCACACGTGACCCGGTATCTGAAAGCAAAACTATCCAACAACTACAATCCCTATTGGCCGGTGACAGCCTATGACGTAATATGGCGTGACCCGGAAGTATAAAGGAGCGCCTGGAGAAACAGCCAGCATCTCTTCGTCTTTCGGTCCTGTTCTGTCTGATCGTGACTATTTCGACTCCGGTAGGGTTTTTATATATGTCTTAAAAATGTTCAAGAGAGTGTGTTTATCAGTGTCCCAGGGTTTGACACTTGATATACACATTTTCTGGGCGTTTTCTGTTTGGAGAGGAGCGCGCATAGACAGTGCTTGAGGGCGTTGTCTGTGTGTTTGTCTGTTGTTTACTGTGAGAGTCTCCCAGGACGCTCCGTTCTCGTTTGGCACTTTTCCCGAGGGAAGAGGTGTCTGCATCTGTGCCTGTGATTCTGGCCCCGTTTGTGCTGAGGCAATACGGCGACTGCAATTATAGGGCTCGCAGGTGAGCTCGTTGGGAGGTTTGAGAGAATTATTCTCTCTCGGCTTCCCCGGGGCTGGCAAGAACGAGTGGATGACGATGACGTTCGCGTTTGACGTCATCGTGTCCGGCGCCAGTGCTCCTCTGGCTGTTGTGTGTGTGCGGAGCTGCTGTGTGTTTGGGACGCGCCTCTCGGCGGGCTGCAGCTGCCGTGAGAGTGCGTTAAGAAAGGGGCCGCGCGCGGACGGCTCGATGGGCGGTTCCTTTCTGTCCATGAATGCTGCAGCTTCCATGACTTTCCATTCCCTTCTGATCTCCACGTTTGAGAGCGGGAGGGCATGGAAAAACTCGTAGCCGTTCAGATTTGTATCTGAACCCAGACAGACGGGAGGAGGAAGAAGCGAGAGTAAGGTGGGTGATCGATTGTAAACACTGTTGCGTTTATAATCGATTCCCCAGCTACATAGGGCGATTTTTATCTACCCTCTGCTCTTCTTTTTTCACCTCCGGTGTGTGCGTGTATATATATATATATTTATATATATATATATATATATATATATATATTGTATGCATGTGTGTATATATATATATATATATATATATATATATAAACTTATGCTCAGATGCTTCTCATGGTCAGACTGATGGCTGGGCCCATAGTGATTATTTATATCAGCCCGCTGTTTCTGTTTGATAGTAAGAGGATCTTTTAGGCTCAAAAGAACTTTAGATTCCATCCTTTCACTTAAAAAGAAGCATTAGGAGTCTTTGGTCCTTGAGCGCAGGAGGGTCTATATTTTATGTGTTTAAAATAAGACCTTATTTTCCTGTATAGTTTTCTGAGCATGTAGTCAGGAAAAAGTAAGAGATTTTTGGGCAAACTGAAGTTGATAGGCTGGCTAGTGTGCAGGCCACAAAATGGCCGCCTCTTAGCCACCTATTGTTTAGAGTAGCTTCTCATCTGCTGTTTTCTAGAGTAGTTTGAGTTAGCACTCGTCACTTCAGTTAATATGTATGTTTAGGTTGGCCTTAATCGGCCGCCTGACATTGTTTGCTTGTGAGCTTCACTTTCTTTCTCTTATCCATGAGATTTGGAGGTGAAGCCCAGGCTTCACAAGGCTTGTGGCCCTGTAAGAAAGCCCGTAACTTAGCGGCCAGGCTAGAGCTAGGTTAGGTGTGTTATTTACATATAACCTTATGTATACTATCCCTTGTCAGGTTGTATAGTTCCTAGTTCTGGCCTCCTCCCGAGGGAGTTGTTAGGCCATATGCCCATTATCCCCTTGTTTTGTAGGTGCAATTGGTGAGTTTAACAGCTAGGTTGTAGACTGTTTTTAGACTTCCTGATGCTGTTATCTCAGGTGGTAGGCCCTTATCTTTGCGTAGATAAGTCATGCTGTGTGTGCTAGGCCCTACTTTCTAGAACTTTAATGCTATGGAAAATGTGTTTTTTCCTCTGAGCCACATGTTTTCTTTAATCAAGTTTGAGTTGACATTGCTAGTGTTTAGTGTTTTATTTGAGAATCTGTATGGAGAGAATTATTTTCCTCTTTGAAAATAGCATATACATCAAAGCGCTGCATTTGCTTTGAAGTTCTAGACTTTTGCCCTACATTGTATGTGAGCTTACTTATGCTGCCACAGGTTAGCACCTGTTCCCATAATAGCAGGCTTTTTCATGTAGCTGCTTTTGGAGATATTGGTGACCTAATATTCCCCATTAGTAGGTTTATTGGTGTTACTGAGTACATCACCTGTTGGATTGCATACTCAGGGTAGTATAGAACCACTTTTTGAGAAAAGCTGGTTTCTATTAGCTCCCTATCTAAGCTCCCTCCTCTGATCTTGTTAACAGCTATATTGCATATAACTTTGACTGTAGGCTCTTATGGTTAATTAGCCTCCTTCTAGTTAGCAATTGTATTTCTAACAAGTGCTGTTAGCTGAACATAGTTTGCTCACATAGTTTACAGTATTTCACGAGCTGAAATCACGTGTCATTAGAATGGTAGGCCCCAACAGGCCTCCTTTCTAGTTCACATGCTGGCACAGTTTGGTGTTTTATTCTGCAAACAGGCTGAACGCCACTTGTTGCTGAGATTGCTTTTTTAGCTGACTTGTTGGCAGGATGCCTGGGAATCCGAGAACCCATACCACCATCGGCCATGCCCCACCTCTGTTGAGTAGGCCTTAAGCAGGCCTCTCGTGGAGTATGGCGGCATAATGTGCATTCCTTCACTAAGTAGTGTGTGAAAGGTTTTCCACTGAATGCATGGCCTGATGGTTGATATGGTCTTGGACTGGCTGATGCCACGTGTTTACTACGGTAGGCCCTAATAAGGCCTCCTTTTAGTTTACATGTTGGTTCAGTGTGTGCTATATGGACAAACGGGTTGAATGCCACTTGCTGCTGAGATTGTAGGCCCTATAGGCTTCCTTTTTAGCTGACATACTGTCAGGATGCTTGTGAATCCAATACCACCATCGACCATGCCCCACCTCTGTTGAGTAGGCCTTAAGCAGGCCTCTCTTGGAGTATGTGGCGTAATATGCACTCCTTTTAGAAACTAATCTTTGAATGCATGGCCTAATGGTTGGCATTGTTATGGTCGCCACCTGCTGATGCCACGTGTTTACTAAGGTAGGCCATATGGGCCTCTTGCGTAGCATGTTGGAGTTCAGTTATGTACTCCTCTCGCTTTGAGAGTAAAAAGGTGCTTTTTCCAAGTACTGTTCTGAGTGGCTGACCTCTCAGGGTGAGTTCTGGTGGTAAAACCTTACTGAGAGAGGTTTGGTTATAACTACATCAGCCTCCTTGAGTCTGTCACAGTCTGTGTTTTTACTCTACAGTTGCTGAACGCCACTTGTCGCTGAGATTGTAGGCCCCACTAGGCCTCCTTTTTAGTTGATTTGTTGGCAGGATGCTTTGGAAAAACCTGGGGCCGTATTCACAAAACATTTTATCTTACCACTAAAAGTTCTCCTAAATAGCAGTAAAAGTTTTTAGCTAAGAGTTTTCTCTTAAAACCTATTCACAAAGCTGCTGAGACAAACTTTTACTAAGGAATAGACTGAAGTCTTAAGCTAAGAGTAAGGGTGGTGTTTACCTCGTTGCTATGGAGTAAACACACAGTGATTGGCTGATGGGGGGAGGAGTCAGCGATTTATTCATAGAAATATTGTAGAATGAGGTGTCATGTTTCCATATTAAAATTAAGGTTTTAAAATACAAATGTTTCCCCATTCAAATAAATATTTTTTCATAAAAATGTTGCCATAATCAAAATAAAATTGCCATATTGTTGTCATAAAGGTTTTAAAATGTAGGCTAAGTGTCACTAATTAAACTAGTATATACAGTTAATTGTGGACCGCCTCTTCGATGTCTGCATCTCAAGAGAATGCAGAATTCAAACAACAAATTACGTTTTATAAACAAAGTTTAAGAGAAACACATTTGAACAGTCTTTCTAATCAGCTCGAGAGGGAGGAATATATACACAGAAGAGAGGCTGGAGATATGGGGAGAACTTTGGGTTTGGGAGCCCTCGATCCCCTATATATATAATATATATATAAATTATTTATTTGTTAAAGATTTATTTTTGGCACCTTATCGTAGATTCAAATCTATAAATCAAAATGTACTGCAATTATGAAGAAAAGGTTCAGCACCCAAGGCTCTATCGCTATTGCCTCAATGGTGTACAGTGTCTTTGGGTGGATTAGGACTGTTTGTGATTTGGTCTTTGTGATTTAGGAGTCCTCTTGACTACTCCTAACTTTTCACAGACTTAGGAGCTAGTTTTAGCACTAAAATGCTTTGTGAAATACTCTTAGAGCAAAAATTTAGGACTCCTAAAATTAGGACTGACACGGCCATTATTTTTAAGAGTTTCTCCTAAATCGGCAAGTTAGGAGCTACTTTTAGCCTTAAGATGTTTTGTGAATACGGCCCCTGACCACCTTAAAAAAGGCCACGCCCCACCTCGACGGATAGGCTCTAATCTGGCCTGTTCACGTTGGGTGGCAGCGTTCTATGTATTTCTTCTGAGGAAGTTTCAATACTAAATGCATGGCTTTTGGGTGGACTGGTTATGGCAGCCACTTGCTGATGCCATATGTTTACTAAGGTTGGCCTCTTCTCGGCCTCTGGTGTAGCATTTGGAGTTCAGCTGCATACTCTTCTCGCTGTGAGAATTTATGGTGCTTTTCCGAGTACTTTGAGTGGCTAGCCCCTCAGGGTGTATGCTGTGGTGAAACCTTACTGAGGTTTGGTTTGAACTGCATCCGTCTCCCTGAGCCTGATCCTACGCTAGTTGAGCTAATAGCCACCTAGATGTCTAAGGTGGATCTATTCAATGCTCCTAGAGATGGCCACTGGACTTATTCCATATGTCTAAAGGTTGCTAGGCCCTATGGGCCGCCTTTTTCAACATAGTGGTATATGTTGACATGTATTTCTCTCTGAGAACCTTTATATACACTTCTAGTTGGCCAGGGGCCCAGATGATACTTAACCTCCTTTGTGTCAGTTATTTATCGTTCTTTGGTGCCTAAGAACACTGCCACGAGCTGATGCCACGTGTTTGTTGAGGTAATAGGCCCGCACGGGCCTTCCTTGACTATGTGTTGGCATATGTTGTACTCCTCTTGCTTGAAAGAGTAAAAAGGTGTTTTTACTGAGTACACTGCTCGTTGAATTGTGTTGGGTAGATTATCATGCTGGCGCTTTGCAGCCTCTTATGCTGCCATTGAAGTTGTCTGTCTGCTCCCAGCAAGACAGGTGTTCAGGGTGGCCCCTCCAGGCCACTTTCTAAATATACTCTGTATCATATTCAGTTACTATCATGCTGTAGGCCCCTCTTCGGCCTCCATGATTATGTGCCCATTGCATGGTCTACCTGTTAGGTGAGCTTGGTACTTCCCTTTTGGGTTATGTACGTAATAGTGCTTAGCTCCCTAAGCTGATCATGGTGGTAGGCCCTTATCAGGCCTCCTCCTAAGATTCAGCCCTAGGCTGGTTTGTGCTCCTCTGTATGAACAGGTGTTTAGCGCACAGCCTCCTCAGTGCGTTAATTAAGCGCTGAGTAGATCCTAGGATGAGTGGATTATACTCCCCTCAATACGAGGGTTCATAGCACTCAGCTGAGTTCTGCTCTCCAGGATGCCCATCTCTACGCGTGGGTCTGAGTTGCTCCTGCCTTTCTGCAGTCACTCTTACCTGCTCTCTTCTACGAAGAATGCATTATGGAGATTCTGTACTCAAACAGGGTTGGCCAAGACTAAGTTTGTCCTATGACAGACCAGGTCGGCCTCCCTGGTGGCATTGGGGGTGACTTCGTTCCCCTCTAGTGACTGGACGGGGTTCCCTTCGGTTCCCTGGCCTCATTCCCTTAAAGAAACCACTTTGTCTGCAGAAAAGTTGGTCTCAGATGCCTCTAGCGGCCTTAGTAGGCCTTCTCTCTCTGGAAGGCCTTCTGTAGGCTCAGCTTGGGCTGTTGGCCATAGGGAATGCTGTTCCCCATTGTGTAATCAACGCAGAGCAAGTTCCCCTTCGAAAGGGAACATCTCAGGTTACGTATGTAACCATAGTTCCCTGATAATCAGGGAACAAGACTCTGCGTTTCCTTGCCATGCTTCGGGCTGCCTGCCTGCAGAACAGTCCCTCAAGACGATAGATGCTGGCTGTTTCTCCAGGCGCTCATTTATACTTCCGGGTCGCGCCATATTACGTCATAGGCTGTCGCCGGCCAATAGGGATTGGAGTTGTTGGGTAGTTTTGCTTTCAGACACCGGGTCATGTGTGGCGTTCCCCATTGCGTAATCAACGCAGAGCGAGTTCCCTGGTTCACAGGGAACTATGGTTACATACGTAACCTGAGACGTTTTTGTGCCTTTTGTGGAGCTTAACAATAACACAGGTCAGCACACCTTAATAGCTTCAACAATTGATTACCAATTAAGTTTAGAATACAATGAACCAATTAGAACCCAGTTTAGGTCAGATAGCTGCTAATGGTGGATATTTTGATGAATCGAAAGTTTTATAAACTGTTTATGTAATAAAATATGTTTTCATAGTTTGTGTTGTCCCTTATCAGTGCAAAATTATCACAAATTCAAAAGGATTCATGCCAATATTGTCCAAAACCCCACTTTTCTTTTGGAGGGCAGTGTATGCATCACCTCTCAGCATCGGATAAACTTCTCTGCTGTTGCTTTAAACAAACACCTGAACGCAACGCAGCGTGCATCCGTCTCAATAGAACAGTTTTAACAGTCAAGATTCAAACAAATAAACATACCTGTAACACAACAAGGAGAAATATATATCCTCTGGCGACAGTGGCCATTTACACTCATATGCATCTAAAAGAGCAAAAGAAATGAGAGATTCACCTGTGTTTGATTAAAAAGATGGTGTCAGCCATGCAACGTATATGGTGAGCAAATTGCATCTAAACTCTACAAAGTTCATCAAATACAATCACAGTCACTTAATACCTTGTTTCACAACATCACTGAACTTCAATCTTAATATTATTTGTGAAATTAAAGGGTTAGTTTACCCAAAAATATAAATTCTGTCATTTATTACTTACCCTCATGCCGTTCCACACCTGTAAGACCTTCTTTAATCTTCGGAACACAAATTAAGATATTGTAGGGCATCATTCAACAGAACTTGCCAAATGACTCTATCAACCAGGAACTGACCAAACAAAGCTTCATTTTGACCAACAGGTCCATTTCCTGACCCCAAGACCCCCAGCCTTAACAGGATTGATGATGTGACTTCTTTTAACAAAGAACCCTGTCTTGAGCTCATCAGAAGTAAACTAATCAAAACCTATCACGTGGAGTCTGATCATGTTAAATCTATTGATTCTCTCACAAAACCTCTTGTATTATCGGATGGAACAGGAAACATTAATTAACTGACCTAAAAACACAACGGATCCACACAGACATCCCCTGATTAGGAATCCCTTTTGACCCGGTCACTTGTGACCAGTGTTGGGCACATTACTTTAAAAAAGTAATTAGTTATAGTTACTAGTTACTTCTCACAAATAGTAATGGAGTTAGTAACTGAGTTACATCATTAGAAAAGTAACTAATTACCAGGGAAAGTAACTATTGCATTACTTTAAAAAAAAATAAAATGTCAAATAACTTGAATGCCCCTAATATTAAATATAAGTCTAAGAATAAATTATTCTTGATCCGACTCGTGACTCATGATCCGCTCTTGCTTATGAAATTTCTCTTTACTGTACAATACGTGTTGGTAGCCATTAAAGAAAATGTAGTTTCATATTTATGTTTAAACAGTCCTATGTTATGTTTTAAATTCATTTACTTGATTATGAAAAGTGAACAGCATGAGTAAGATGCATCATAAGATGCGCAATATATCGGGAGGTATGGAGTGGGTCAGACATGATTTTAATCACTTCATTAAGTTTTGTTTCGTAGAAAGCCTTTCTTTAAAGTGAATTTCGTTTTGTAAAAATTGTATCTTAATTTTAATCAATGTTTCATCAACGAATTGCCAGGATTTAATAAATAAGAAGCAAATATAGCAGACAATATAATCATGCAGGCGCGGGTGCGATCACTGGCGCGTGAACTGGAGCGCGACTTATAGGCTAAATGAACCGAAACTCAGCGGCTGCTTGCCTCACATACATGACAAATATATCTATAGAAAGCTTGAAATATCTAAAAACGAAAAGAAATAGGCTACTCTGATTACATAGCCTATTCCGAATGAAATGTGCATTTTCTCTCTAGGCACGTCCAGTATGCGGAGATGATGAGAGTCAACAATGTCAACTTCATCTTTGCAGCCGACACTGATTCAGAAAACATTACTTTATTAATAAACAATTAAAATGTCTCCTTGCTGTTTTGGTCACATTCATAATCATTAATTTTGCCGGTTCTTTGGGGCAAGCTTTATGCGTGCGCTATAGCCTATATTACGATCATTATTATGGTTTATTCTCTCCAGTATTTAAGAAATTAAATTAATATAAATCTGATTAGTCAACTAATGGCTTAAATGAATAACGTTTCTGGAGGTGCTTCGACAGATTGGAGTTGCTGTTTATCGCAGTAGATAGGACCCTCGAACCAGAAAGACACAGCTTACATTTGACTAAAAGGTTTTTGTCTTTATGCTCAACTAAATTGAAATAATGAGCATATTTCCACTTTGAGAAACTCGTCTCTTGCTCTCGCCTTGACTCGTCATGACTGCCGCACATACTTGAATAAACGGAAACACGCCCACAGTGCGTCTTAGTGTTTACAGTGGTTGGCATCCACCAATCCTACAATGCGTTGCTGCTGTATACAGGTTAGGTAGGCTACACTTCAGCCAAAATTAATTAATTTAAAAAAGTAACAGACAACGCACCATATGGTAACGGTAACGGAGTTAATTTATTTAAAAAGTAATGCGTTACAGTAATAGTTACTGTCAAAAGTAACTGCGTTACAGTAACGCGTTACGCGTTACTGCCCAACACTGCTTGTGACTCCGGTCACTGTTTAAACTCTGCTTAAGGACTCAATCTTGAATCTCAAAAGGACAATTGTCGATCATTTAAAGTATGAACTATATCCAGAATAACACATGCTGTGATGTGATTACTAACATGTTGGATTCGATGCATTATATGTTTGTATTCCCGTATGCATTTTCTTTCTCTTGTGATCATTGTTTTAATTAGGTCAGTCTAGTAATATGTGTGTAAGAAGTGTGTCATGTTTGAGTTCTAAATACAGGATTTATAATTATCTTTAATTCTGTGTGCATGAAACATTGAAATTCTGTATCAGGAAGATATTAGGAAACGTTATAAAGTTGTTAATAAAACAGGAGAATGTTCCTCGGATATAACGCAATGTAATCAATGGACAATAGACGGGGCGTGTCTAAGCTCCGTAGCAACGTCTCATTGGAGGATCGCATCTGAGGACGGAGCAAGCTTTCTCCTTTAAAACTATGCCATCCCAAACAAGCTAGTCGTTGAAGCACTGATACTTTGACCACGGCTGAAAAGTTGTTTGGGTTATGCTGAAAATAAGTAGTTGAAGAACCGATACTTTGACCATGGCTGAACTTTACATCTAAGCGACACAGCTGCTTTGTCCCATCTAACGACCAGGGCTGATTTTCCGTCTAACAGTTGCTGACTATATTCATCCACGAGCCGCGCAGCCGATACTTCTCACCCAACAGCCATCACATCCAGAACTCACAAACACTCTGTGAACTCCACGACCAAAGTCTCCAAAGAAGAAAGCTGCTCAGAACTGCGCGTTTCACCCGCCGGCAACAACTTCAAAGCTTCCGTGCAACCCAACGAAGGGCTTCCCTGAGAAGACGTCACCGCAAAACAGCCAATCCAGAACGGAATTCCGCTCAACAAGAGTCACGGAACACCCACGCGGCGTCAGCTAGTGGCATCAAGACCCATCCATGGTGATGAGTCGTATAGAAACTCACACGAAGCTGTGCCAATATGCAGACAGAAAGGAGACCCTGACGGGGCCTACAACCTGTATAAACACATGGCATCAACCAGTGGTAGCTTCATGACTAGGGCCAGCCCGCAGACAAGGTACTTGAAAACCCTCGGGTATAAGAAGTACACACTACGCCACCGAACTCAACGAAAGGCCCAGCATAGGGCCTATTCGAACAGAGGCGGGCGCGGCCAAAGGCGGCAAGAGTCAAAGACATAACTCAACCATGGAATGAGTCCAGAAATGACCAACCCGGCTGGGTCAACACGGAAGCTACAAAGGAGGCCTGGCAAGGCCTACTACTTTTCGCGCCATGTGGCGCCAGCCCATGGTCATGAAAGGGCCCAAGCTAAAGGGGGCAGGTCTAGATCCTACACGATAAGTGGGGAACTAACTTACCAAACCTGAGCTCAAGCCTGCACATTCCACCAGGCAAATGTACCTCGGTACATAAAAAAGCTATCACGGTCTGAGGAAGGCCGAACAGGCCTATTACCACAGACAACGTGAGCAAAAGCCTGAGGCAGTGCTATAAATACATGAGCAAACTCATGATCATAACCAACAGCGCCTAAACACAAGCTGTGATAAGAAAGAGGCTACAATAAAGGGCCAACAATCTAACAGCAAATGCAAAACAGCTGCTGTGGTCACGATCGACTGAGAGTTAACAGAGATAGCTATTCTAACCAGAATAAAACTCTCTACACTCACCTGAGTGTGCAATCCAACAGGTGATGTACTCGGTGAAACACACATGCCCTAACCGGGGAGTACAACAAAACACCACGCTTCTAGATAGAGGCTAAACACAGCCTGCTATCACAGAAATGGGCGTTAACCTGTGGCAGCACATGAGTAAGCTCACCTATGTATGTAGGGCTAAAGCTCAGAACCCCAAAGCAAACATGAATGCTTTGTAGTACATGCCGTCCAAAGGACAAATGTTTCACAAAACAGATTTATACTGAATCTGTAATGAACCCTAGAGAACGAAACCCGTTTCTATATGGGAAGAATCGTATCTCAAACTTGAATAAAATTCAAGGGGCTCACTGTGAAACATTATAAGCAAGAAAGGTTCTAAAGTGGGGCCTAGCAAAACTGCATAACTTATCTTCTCAAAGATAAGGGCCTACCACCTGTGAAATACAGCACGGCTGTTAAAGCTATAGCACCTACATAGAAAAAAAAAAATGATAGGGGAAAAAAGGGCATACGGCCAATGACTCCCTCAGGAGGAGGCCAGAACTAGGAAATCACAAGGAATAGTGATAATAGTGTTGATGGATATAAACACCTACACCTAACCCTAGCCTAGCCGCTAGCTATAGTCTAAAGAGACCATGCTATGCTTAGGCTCATCTTAAAATCACTAAGTGAGGAAAGATGAGCACCAAGCAACAGCGCCAGGCGGCCGAAAGACCGACCAAACGCACATAACTGAAACGAAGAGTGCCAACTCCAAACAAGCATAAGGGGTTAGGAGAGAAGCTACTCTAACACAGGAGGCTGAAAATAACACAGCGACAAACAGCAGCTGTAAGTATAAACAGCCAACCTAGCGTTCCAAATTAACCCCTTCTATGCCAAACTATATGCTCAGGGAAACTACACAGGAAAAAAACAAGGTCTACGTTTTCCTTTTAGAGGGGATAAAAATACCTCGCTTACCTCCTGCGGCTCATAGGACGAAGATACCTTCCCCTTCTGTCAGAGTAGGTCCAAAGTCCTTTAACCCTGTAAAACCCAAACATAGAAAAAAAAGAGCAAATTTTTTTTGACCACTCAGATATTGTTTTAGGAGGCCTCTGATGTAGAAATTAAAGATTTTTCAATTTTTTTACTTTTTAGTAAGTTTTTAGGGAAACGTTGTAATATTGCAACGTTGGGCCTAGTTAGGAGCAGAATTTCTGTATTTGTGCTCACTTTGTCTGAACAGATATACAGAGCATTTAAGCATTAATTTGCAGGGTTGATTGCTTACTTAGCCCCATAATAGTATATATCATGAGTCACTATCAATATATTTTTATGAATAAGCATTTATTAATAAAAATATTGGAAAAAATTGTATTTATAAAACTTTTTCTTCTATCACTTTCAATGTGGTTTGAATGAAGTCTGTGTTTTGCATTTTTTTAGTCCCTAATACAGTTCTTTTCATCTGAGAAGCACATGCGAACATTGCACTTGCTACACAATGTATTTGTGTATCCATTATTGCAGTGTCTGCAGCGTCCTCTCTTCGTCTTTACTGGGAAATGTGCAATCATGTCTTTGCGTACATCCAGTGGATGGTGGTCCGATGACATCTTGGCATTCTGAAATGGAAAAAGTAAAAAAATAAGTGAATAATACATATGGGTCTTATATTGTAGTAGATAAACTGAAAGAACAGACAGGGCGGTAGACCATGTGTTGAGGGTAGAGATCTAAGTATTATCCATCAAAGTATAATAATTTCAATGCAAATGCTAATCAAAATTCCACTGCTCCATTCAAACAATACTGTCTGGCTGGCCTATTATGCTCTCTACTTATCATACTAAAAGAACACATGCATCCCCCCCAGAGCACTTACAGGTTCATATTGAAGACCATTCACACCTGTCCCTGAAGAATGCAAAAGGCATCCCCCCAAAATCATTCAGAGCTCCTAATGCTATAAACTACTACTAAGGCAACACTCATGAAAAAAAAAAATCTCAGGATCATTTAGAAGTTAAAAAACAAATAAACTACAAAGATACAGGGAGTTTCAGATACTGCTCTGGATGATGGAGTTTCAAATCCCACATACAGTTTATTCATGTGTTTAATTATGGTCTAAACTAAACTAAGTACAAATTTAACAGAAAAGCACATTTAGAACTTAGTTACAATGAATCTAACAGTTTAAATTTCAATTTGTGACCATGTGAGAAGTGCAGTGTCCTTATATAATGTGTAGGAGCACAGGCTATTTGGCCCAACTCTGGCCCAACGTTGTAGAATTACAACATGGACTTAACAAGCTCTAAATCAAATCTGATTAATGTTTTCCAAAATAACTTAAAATATCTGTGTTCTAGTCATTGTAATAAACACACACACAAAAAAAAAAAAAAAATGTAATGAATTTTACTTACTTGAATCTTGACAAATCCAGTCATGTAAAAAAAGGAAATGAGCTTGACGCGAAGTTTGCAGGTAGAGTAACTTCATGGCCAGATGACCGGACATATAAACACTTCTTATATCCAATAGCATTGTCAGGACAAACAATAGAATAGAACATTTGCAAGTCTTTTTTTTTAAATTGTTGAAAGTGATGTTGTAATTCTGCAACAGTGGGTTTTACAGGGTTAAGCCTAAAAGTACTTTCACTATCAAGCCAGACGGTAGGCCGTCAGAAAAACATTCATCATGGGCCCTGACCATCGGCCTGACTGCAAAAGCCCGAGCATACAGAATGTTCTATCAATGCTGCCGGGAGGTGGAAGAAGAAAGCGAGCGAGGGCGAGATGTTTCAGCCCCCGCGAGAAGAGATCGATCATCTGCGCTGCTGACGCCTATGCTCGATCACCTCCCTTAGATCTTGTTTCTGTCACGGTTCAGGGTGCTTCATCAGCTTCCCTGTTGTCTGTGTCCTGTCGTTTTCTGCAGCTCGTGACCTGGGCAATCAGCGCTGATTATTCAGTGCTGGTGTGCGCAGATCACGAGCTGATTACCCTCACCTGTCGCTTGTCCCCTTCCTCCCTTTTATTTTCTGCTGTGTCTGTCCCTTGTTGTCAGTAGATTTCGTGTTGTCATTCATATACGCTTGTGCTGTGTGTCTTTGTTGTCTTACCTCTCTCCGCTGCTGTGCTCAGGACGCCTAGACGAGGAGTCTTTCTGCTGGCCGTGTGCCCGATATCCTCAGTCTCTTTTCCATGCCCCGTTTGGGCTTTGCACCTGAGGTGGTCTCCACAGCCTGTGTCCGCAGGTGTCTGTACGGATGGCTCTGGAGTTTATTCACAAAGTTTATTTTCGTGTGTGTGTCACTACACACGGTGGATGTTTATATGGATTTTCTATTGTTCCTAATAAACAGTTGCAGATATCCTCTGCGTTTGAGTTCTCTCTCTTCATGTCCCTGACAGAATCTACTGACCATTATGGACTCAGCAGAGGAGATCGACGTTCATCGAATCCTCAGGCAGCAAGGCACGCTGCTGGGTAGACAGCAAGAGGAGATCGCTGCTTCTCGTCACGCTTTTTTGGAGCTGTCACTTCAACTGACCCAGCTCACTGAACGGCCTCCCGCGACTCCTGTTCTATAACCTCCATCCGATCCAGAGACAGCTGCTTCCCGTCATGCCGAACCACATCTTAATCCACCTGCTCCATACTCCGCTGAGCCCAAGTCATGTCATTCCTCCTTTCTGTCACAATGTTCTCTGACTTTTTCACTCCAGCCCTTGTGTTTTCCTCCGGAGCGATCTAAAGTGGCATTCACCATCACGCTTCTTATCGGACAAGCAAGAGAATGGGGAACGGCCATGTGGGACAATGAACATCAATGTTGCAGCTCATTTAAGGAGTTTTCGGAGGAGCTCCGCAAGGTATTCGATTGCTCCGTGCTTGGGACGGAGGCGGCGCGGGCGTTATCTTTGCTGCAACAGGGAGGTCGGTCTGTGTCGGACTATTCCATAGAGTTCCGCACTCTCGCCACGTCATGTGGATGGAATGCTAAGGCGCAGTGGGATCATTTTCTTCACGGGCTGGCAGATTACATCAAGGATGAGATATATTCTCTCGAACTGCCTCCCAGCCTCGATGGATTAGTCGACCTTGCCATCCGCGTTGACAACCGGATAGCTCTTCGTTCCCGGCATCGGAGGGGCGTGGCATCTCACGAGCACTTCTCCAACTTGGTCGCTGGAGCGGCGGGTGACGCGACTTCTCAGCGTCTCGTCATGCCTGAGGAGAAGCCCATGCAGATCGGCAGAGCCCGGCTGACGATCACCGAGCGGCGCCATCTCCTCACTAACAATCTGTGTCTTTACTGTGGGAGGAGGGCGGGGCATGTGGCGGCCTCGTGTCCAGTGAAGGGGTGGCGTTTTTTGTCCAATGAGGGGTGTACGGTGAGCGTTTTCTCCTCATTCATTCTCCCTCCACTCCATTAGTGTTGGGACACACATGGTTGGTCAAACATAACCCGCACATTGACTGGACTCTTAATTCTGTTCTGGCATGGAGCACTTTTTGTTTATCTCAATGTTTGGGTCCTGCATTTTTCTCCTGTTATGTCTTGTTCTGTGTTACAGGAGGAGCCGGTGAGCCTGGCGAATGTACCGGAGGCTTACCATGACTTGAGAGCGGTTTTCAGTAGTCCCGAGCTTCATCTCTTCCTCCGCACCGCCCTACGCTGTGCAATAGATCTGTTGCCTGCTTCTCCACCTAGGGGGCGCCTTTACTCTCTTTCCGGGCCTGAGAGGGAGGCCATGGAGAAGTACATCAATGATTCTCAGGTAGCTGGTATCATCCGGCCCTCTTCCTCTCCAGCTGGGGCGGGGTTCTTCTTCGTGGGGAAGAAAGATGGATCGCTCCGTCCCTGTATTGATTATCGGGGGTTGAATGACATCATGGTAAAGAATCGTTATCCTTTGCCGTTGATGTCATCGGCCTTCGAGCTCTTGCAGGGGGCGACCATCTTTACGAAGTTGGACCTTCGCAATGCTTATCACCTAGTTCGGATTAGAGAGGGGGACGAATGGAAGACCGCCTTCAACACCCCCACAGGGCACTTTGAGTATTTGGTTATGCCCTTTGGTCTTTCTAACTCCCTGGCGGTCTTCCAGGCACTCGTCAATGACGTGCTTAGAGACATGGTCGACCGGTTTTGTATTTGTTTATCTCAACGACATCCTGATCTTCTCCCAGAACGAGCGTGACCATGTCCAACACGTCAGACGAGTGCTTCAGCGGCTGCTTGAGAAACGTTTATTCGCTAAGGTGGAGAAGTGCGAGTTTCAGCACGGTCGGTTCCGTTCCTGGGATTTATTCTTTCATCCGAAGGTATCCGAATGGATCCCGCCAAGGTAAAAGCAGTTGCTATTGGCCTACCTCAGATAGTCGTAGAGCGGTCCAGCGATTTCTGGGGTTTGCCAATTTTTACAGGTGGTTCATTCAGAATTTCAGCCAGGTCTCCCTTCCTCTGACGGATCTCACTTCCACTCGAAAACATTTCTGTTGGTCACCGCAGGCTCAGGCTGCATTTTCAAACTTAAAGAGTCGCTTTGTTTCGGCTCCCATTCTTGCTACTCCCGATCCGTCTCGTCAGTTCGTTGTGAAGGTGGATGCATCAGAGGTGGGAGCGGGGGCGATTTTGTCTGAGGTCACCTTCGGATGACAGAGTACATCCCTGCGCATTTTTTTCCCATCGTTTAACCCCCTCGGAACGGAATTACGACATCGGGAATAGAGAGTTACTGGCTGTTAAGTTGGCGCTGGAGGAGTAGCGCCACTGGTTAGAGGGCGCGGAGGTCCCTTTTATAGTTTGGACCGATCATAAAAACTTAGAATACATCCGCACCGCTAAACGACTTAATTTCCAACAGGCTCGCTGGGCACTGTTCTTCGGTCGGTTCAATTTTAACATCTCCTACTGTCCGGGATCCAAGAATGGTAAGTCTGACGCACTTTTGCGGATCTTTGAGGCTGAGTTAAGATCCACCCTCCCGGTGACCATTCTGCCTCCCGATCGGGTGGTAGCGATGGTCACCTTGGGGGGTGGAATGCAGAGTCCGATCTGCTCTGCGCAAAGTCACAGTTCCCGCGGGGTGCCCTGAGAGCCTGTTGTTTGTGCCTGAATCGGTCCGAACTAGCGTCCTTCAGTGGGGTCACTCATCCGTACTAGCTTGCCACCCAGGAGTGGCTCATACCTGTAGTTTAATCAAGCAGCGGTTCTGGTGGCCTTCCATGGCGCGAGACGCTCGTCAGTTCGTGTCGGCATGTCCTGTTTGTGCTGCGGGTAAGGGTTCCAATCAACCCCCAGCAGGGTTACTCCAGCCGCTGCCTGTCCCTTCTATACCCTGGTCACACATAGCTATGGACTTCGTCACAGGCCTACCTCCGTCTAGCGGCAACACGGTAGTCCTTACTGTGGTGGACAGGGTTCTCGAAGGCGACACATTTTATTACCCTCCCCAAATTGCCCTCAGCGAGGGAGACAGCGACTATTGTCCTGGATCACGTTTTCCGTATTCATGGCCTCCCGGTGAACGTGGTCTCTGACAGGGGTCCCCAATTTGTGTCTAAGTTTTGGGCAGAGTTCTGTCAACAGCTGGGGGCGACTGCGAGCCTTTCCTCTGGGTATCACCCGCAGACAAACGGTCAGGCTGAGCGTGCTAACCAGGATCTGGAGAGAGTCTTGCGTTGTGTGGCATCTGCAGAACTGTCATCTTGGAGTTCCAGATTAACTATGGTCGAGTACGCACATAACTCCCTCCTGGTCTCGTCTACGGGTTTGTCTCCCTTCCAGTGCTGTTTAGGCTACCAGCCACCCTTATTCCCCTCTCAAGAATCCGATGCCATTGTTCCGTCCGCGCACTCGTTTATTCAGAGATGCCTCCGTACGTGGAGGGTTGCCAGAGAAGCCCTCACTCGGACTGGTGACAGGAACAAGGCATCGGCGGATCGTCACCCTGCTAAGGCCCCACTTTAGGTGTGCGGTCAGAAGGTCTGGTTGTCTTCCCAAGACATTCCTCTCAAACTCCCCTCACGTAAACTGGGACCCAAATTTATTGGACCGTTTTCTATCTCCAAGGTGCTTAGTCCGGTGTCGGTTCGACTCAATTTAACCCCTCAGTTTAAGAATATCCATCCGGTGTTTCATGTCTCTAAGATAAAGCCCGTCATTTGCTCCCCCCTTCAGCCCCAGACCTCTGTCCCTCCACCTCCTACTCATCGAGGGGTTTCCGGCTTATACGGTATGGCGGCTCTTTGATGTGAGGCAGAGGGGTAGAGGTTATCAATACCTGGTAGACTGGGAGGGCTATGGTCCGGAGGAGAGATGCTGGGTTCCGGCTCGTGACATTCTGGATCGCGCTCTCATCGACCAATTCCATCGGCGTCATGGTGAGTCCTCTGGGGATGCCAGGAGGCGTCCCTGAGGGTCTGTCCCTTGTTGTCAGTAGATTTCGTGTTGTCATTCATGTACGGTTGTGCTTGTGCTGTGTGTCTTTTGTCTTACCTCTCTCCGCTGCTGTGCTCAGGACGCCTAGACGAGGAGTCTTTCTGCTGGCCGTGTGCCCGATATCCTCAGTCTCTTTTCCACGTCCCGTTTGGGCTTTGCACCTGAGGTGGTCTCCACAGCCTGTGTCCGCAGGTGTCTGTACGGACGGCTCTGGAGTTTATTCACAAAGTTTATTTTCGTGTGTGTGTCACTACACACGTTGGATGTTTATATGGATTTTCTATTGTTCCTAATAAACAGTTGCGCATATTCTCTGCATTTGAGTTCTCTCTCTTCACGTCCCTGACAGTTTCTTCTTCTTTGCGTCCCGCCGCCTCTGCGGGGAGGAGGAGGCGCACGAGCGGCGACGCTAGCTCTCTGGGCCTGCCTCTGAGCCTCGACTCGAGACGGCCCGGGACCTCCCGGCTGTCTGGGCCCAGATCCGGATCTGAGCGGGATACAGGATCTGAATGCAGCAGAGCGCGCCCTCGCCTCCTTGAACTTCTCAACAACCACCTCGACGGATGTGCCAAAAAGCTCAGATGGCGAGACTGGGGCATCGAGGAGAAAACGCTTTTCTTTCTCCCTGATGTCCGCACAGTTGAGCCACAGATGTCGCTCTGTGGCCACCATAGCCGCCATAGACCAGCCGATCGAGGCAGCAGTCTGCATGGTGGCCCTCAGAGCGAGATCCGCGGTCCGGCGCAGCTCGGCAACCGCCTCAGTGGACAGACCCTGACCCTGATCAAGATCCTTGAACAGATCAGCCTGGTATGCTTGCAACACCGCCATAGAGTGCAGCGCAGCGCCAGCCTGACCTGCAGCGGCGTAAGCCCTGCCATTCAGGCGTGATGTCAGCTTCAGCGCCTTGGATGGCAGGGTCGGAGCTCTCAACGACGGTGCGCTGCCTGTAGCGAGATAGTTCGCAAATGTCTCGTCTATAGGAGGCATCGACGTATACCCATACCGGCCCAACCCCTCAACATCAGCAAAACTGGCTCGCTGATGTCGATGAATCCGGGCCGAGTACGGGTTCTTCCATGCCCTCTCGATCTCGACATGCAGATCAGGAAGGAATGGAAGGCTCCCTGGAGTTATAGGGTTATGGTCTGAAAGGAACCGCTCGTCTAGTCTACCGCAAGCAGGTTCTTTCTTAACGTGCTCCCAAGGAGTCTATCCGCAGCGCGTTCCATAACCTCCAATAACTCCGTATACGTCGGGCAGGGCGGCCTAAGAGAGGCTGCGGGCTCACCCGCTTCCTCCTCCTCGGCCATCTCCTGCTCTCTGGGGCTTGCTGCCAGCAGAGCACTTGCTCCTGGATCCGATGACGTCAGAGATAGGACGTCATCGTCATCCAGGAGCGCGTCCTCGTCAGTTGCCTCGGCCTGAGAGAGCTTCACACCCCTCTCAAATTCCTCGGCGAGCTCCACCTGAGAGCCCCATGATTTCAGCCACCACTCTGCCTCAGCATGAGCAGGGCCAGAACCACCGGGCAACGGTGCTGACGCCTCTCCCCTCGAGAAGAGGGCCAAACGAGAATGGAGCGTCTTCATGGGCAGACGCTCACAGTTAACACAGACAGCACCCTCAAGCACTGTCCATGCGTGCTCCTCGCCCAGACACGTAACACACAGGTTGTGTGTGTCCTCCGGTGTAAGACACCTAGGACAAGGATCAGCAAACTTCCTGAAACGTTTTTCAGACATGATTAGAGTATCCTTACCGGAATAGTGAGACAGGCACGAACAAAACAGTCCCGAAAAGACGAGAAGGTGTAGACTGCTTCCTCAGGCGCTCCCTTTATACGTCACAGTTTGCGCCGTTCAACATCATAGACTGTCGCCGGCCAATAGGATTGGAGTTGTGTGATTCTTGGCATTTCGAACACCTGTCACGAGTGACGTTCCCCATAGCACGAATTCAGCGCAGAGTCGAAGTTCCCTTTCGAAAGGAAACTTCTCTCTCTCTCTCTCGCTGGAAACTGGTGAAAGAATCGAAAGAATCAAGCCAAAGCTCTGCTTTTGTGATTTTCTCAGGTTACGATTTCAGTTAGCACTAAACTTGGGACTTTTTATAGCTCATATCAACTCCGCGAATGTGTGTGCATGTATGTATGTGTGTGTGTGTTTAGCCATTGTGTGTTTAATCATTAGAAGTAGTCAATAAAGCTTGTTTTGATTTTCACATATACAAGTTTCTTGTGCTGTGTATCAAGTTACTGTCTTAAACTTAAAGATCAAGTTACCTCTTGCTTATAATAATATAATAATAATCATAACTAGATAAAAAAGTTTGAAGACAAACTTTAAGTTGGCTTGAAAAAGCCGGTCCAGAAAGTTTGAAGTAGTTTTAAAAGTTTGAAGTTTGAAAGTTTAAGTTTTATTAGATAGATTTAGTTCAATAGATAGACTTAGTTTGATAGATAGATAGATAGATAGATAGATAGAGTCAGGGTACTTAAGGCGGTGCTAGGGTGTTAAGTGGTGCTAGGGTACTCAGGTGGTTGCAAGGGTGTTGCTATGCGGTTGCTAAGGTACTCGGGGTGGTTGCTAAGGTGTTGCTATGGGGTTGCTAGGGTATTCTGGGTGGTTGCTAGGGTGTTGCTATGCAGTTGCTAGGGTACTCGGGGTGGTTGCTAAGGTGTTGCTATGCGGTTGCTAAGGTACCCGGAGTGGTTGCTATGGCGTTTGCATGGTCCTCAGTGTGGTGCTAGGGTTCTCAGAGTGGGTTTGCTATGCGGTTGTCGAAGGTGTTCCTCAATGTTTGCTAGGTTGTTGCTGTGTTGCTAGGGTAATCTGCCTGGTGCTAGGGTGTTTGCTCTGGCATTTGCGCTAGTGTACCCAGTGCGGTTTCTAGTGTTGCTATGCTGTTGCTAAGGGTTTTTCTGATTGGTTTACTAGGTTGTGCTATGTGTTTCTAGGGTACTTGGGTGGTTTCTAGGTGTTTCTATGCGGTTTTTTCTAGGGTAACTAACTGTACTCGGGGTGGTTGCTAGAATGTTTCTA